>CAIGRL010184890.1:0-10018 GCA_903798325.1 Fraxinus xanthoxyloides | reverse complement strand
GTTGACAATTGTAACGAAATCAACGGCTCTGATTATTCTTTGAAGTCAAAAATTCTGTAGATTTAGATTACTAATTGTGGGCCCTCACAAGTGGGCCATACTGCTTAGATTTATTTACCTAATTAATCCTGCTAAAGCATGTAAAGATTTGAAAGGGAATTGTTGAGTCATACTTTAATGAAAAAGTTTATGCTTCAAATCAAAGGCTTTGTTCTTTCCTTTATTTTTAATAATGACAATTAAGAAAGGCACATTTATTTACAATCATGAATTGACTAAATTGCCCTTGATAACCGTTGAAGAAAATAATTTAAATTTATTGGCTTTAGTAAAAAAGTCAACAATTGAATCTGCACAATTTTTTCAGTGAATACTGGTGATAGCCTTGCATTAATAAACGGAACGTCAGATCTTCTTTGGAAAATTGAGACTTGTCGATTTAAATTTAACGAAAGAACACGAATAGATATTTTTTTTGGGGAACCATTCTAACTGAATTAGAATCGACCCTCGATTCGATCTAGTTATTTTTCTTAAGATTGAGAACATAACAATTTTGTTCGATTCTCGTTTATCAATCGTGCTTGATGTACATCATGATTTAAACTATTGTTTACACTTTGTCACGTGATATTATACTATTGAACAGTTTAAAAAGGACACATTTTTTCATCCACTTATTTGTTGACAACAATGATAATGTCAGCACTGGTGTAAATAAATGAGTGTACAAATGTCATAATCCATTTTTTATTAGTATATTGTTTGATTTAATTCTGATTGGAACTCGAGAAAACAGGATTGTGCTAACCTCACCTTACAATTTTTACTTTTTTTTTAAAAAAAAAATATTTAAAATGAATTGATTGGACCATGAAATGAACTGGACCATGCTCGCCCCTAATACACAATGAAAGACACCTAAGACATTTGATTATTGGTAGCAAAAATGTCTCTAAATTTGAAGATATGAGCATTTAAGAAGTTCGGAAAATAATTTCATAAATTTAGATGCTGGGATCACCAATAGACCACTTATTTTTGACAAATTCATTAATCGAACAAATTTGCTTATTTTTGAAACCATTAATGGCATAAATGCTTTTGACTATATTCTCGATTTGTGCACAGAAGAATTTCGAAATAACCTATTTTATTGATGAATTTCTAATTAATGCAAAATCGAAGTACAAAAATATTCTCATAATTCTTAATAAAGTAGATGTATGTACAAAACTTTATGTGTTAGTCTTCTCTACTGTGTTATAATTAAAATTCGAGATAATTTTACGTTACGAGCAAAAATGGTGATTAATCACTATATCAATTTTTATTTTTAATTTATTTGCCATGCAATCGAAGCTTAACGATAGAAAATGAAGAGTTTGTTTGATAGGGCATTTGAAAAGTTAAAAGCTATTTTTGAAATTAAAAAACATTTCTTTGAATTTTTTGGATAATTTTTTAAAAATATTTTGTCCGACTAAAAAGTGATTTTAGAGGAAATTGATCTGTCGCAGGCGTCCCGCCACTAGGAGGCCGCCATGTAGCGTTTTTGCAACCCATTTTGTAATGAGTTTTTTTCATGTAGCATCACCCTAAAATTTTCAACTGTACTATTGGCACGAAGATCACAATGAGCACAAATTGATTCACGTACAAGCATTCATTGACTTTTTTTTTATTTTTTTGTGGAAGTCCAGCACTTATAGAGTTATTTGAATAAAAAAAATTAAATAAGCAATAGAAAATGCGTAAAATGCAAAATGTAGAATTTATTACACAGCGATCAACTCAAAACTAACAACATTGTGTCATCTTTGAACAATTTTCTTGATAATTTATACTCGGTTTCTTTAATAATAAATTTAAAAACGCGTAACGTTTTTCCACCACAAATGTAGGAAAAGATGTAGATATTTGGTAAGAACTCGACTTTACTGTGAATTTCTGTAATCTCACTGTCATATTGCATAAATTTTCCATCAAAAATTTCAATTAAGGTAGTGCAATAACAAAACAAACCTATTGTTTTCCAATGCACATTCAATGCCAACCACATTGAGTGTCAAACAGTGCATATCTTGAAGGCTCAATTGTTAAATTTCATACATTTGCTTTCACAATTACAAATTCTCAATTTTGGATTCCCTCTTGAGACCTATCTCTATGATAAATATTTTTTCGCAGGCAGGAGGAATTCATCTATCTATTTATCCGTACATCTCATATATGCCTTCACTTTACTGCTATTTTTCTCTCTCTAAATTGCAAGACAAGTCTTCTTTCCAGCATTTTTGAGGTCCCTCTTTCACGTTCACAGAACCCCCACAAAAACAATTAACCCACCAAAGCTTTTATGAAGAAAAAAAAACCAGCCTTTGAAAAAATAAAAATAGGTATTTGTTCTTGTGAAGATTAGATTTTTGTCTGGCTTTGTTTGAGTAAATTCTTTAAATATTAGCACTAAAATTGTTATTATTTTCTTGAGTTCTTTTGGCCCACTGCAGGCCACACCTTCTACTTGTAAACTACTCCTCTTGAGCTGCTTAACTTTTTTGTTGGCTATTTTTTTTTTCCCTGGCTTTTGTGGGATTCTTGTATCTCTTCTTGGCATTGGGACCATATCTATACTCATTTAGGCTCTGATTACACAGAAGACCCTTTCTTTGCTTTATTGATTATCAGGAAAGAAGATCGAGGGGGTTAAGTTCAGATCATTTGCGAAGGTAAAAGCTTTCTTTTGGATTTTGAATCTAGCTGTTTATCTTTCTTTTGCTTGGATCATAAGTCTTGCATTTCTTGATTTTGTTTCATTTTTTCCATATGATTTATGTTAGGGATTGGATTTAAAGATGTAAATTAATGGGTATATATTTTTCTATTTGATTTATGATTAAAAATGCTGTAATACATGTCATGGTTATTGCATCTACAGGGTTTTTCTTGAAATATGATTTTACTTATTCGTTAAATGTCCAGAAAAATAGGCGTATAAGGTCACAGATTTTCTCTAAACTATTTACTGAATGTGTTTTAATGTTTTGTTTTAGTACCCTGTGATTTTGTCTGTTGAGCTAAGTTTGCTTCAAAATAGTGAAATTTGGTTTTTCTTGGGCAAAATCTATTGGATACAATGGAGAACTCAAAATCAGAGTTGGTGAAACTTTTATGTATAGCTTGGCATTTGAATTTTTTTAAGGTCATACTCACATGTGTTTGGAATCCAGGAGTATATGGATTGAATTCAAGTCGGGATCTTAGGGAACAAAACAGAATTATTTCTTCACGTCCAATTTGGGGAAGATGTCTTCCGGAAATTTAAATACTGAATTATCGAAGAAGTATGGGAATGTGAAACTATGGGTTTTGATTTGTATATGTATGGGTGCATTTATAGTTTTGATTCTTGGTATCTTATCAATGTGGGTCATTTTTTGGAGAAAATCTCGGAGAACTTTCAACAAGTACTCCCTTTGCCAAATCCCCAACGTTTCAAAGGACATTCGGGTTGACAGCGTTGGGGAAAAAATTATGCATGATCGCCCTGAAAGTTTAATTTTGAATCTCAATGATAAATCAAGCGATAAGAATTCAGAGAAGATGTTAGTTCATTTGGGTAGGAGCAAATCAAGCGATGTTGATAATAGCAGCCAGTGCAGTTCAATGTATCATCATGAAAGGGCGTGTAGTTCTCAGTCTGGAGAAGAAGGAAGTTCTGGGGCTGCCCGAAAACAATCTTCAATGTCAAATGGGCTCGTAATGGCATCTCCTTTAATTGGTTTGCCTGAAATATCTCATCTTGGATGGGGTCATTGGTTCACACTTAGAGATCTTGAAATTGCAACAAATTGGTTCTCGGCAGAGACCATTCTAGGGGAAGGTGGTTATGGGGTTGTGTACCAGGGAAGACTTGTTAATGGAACAGATGTAGCAGTTAAGAAGCTTCTTAATAATCTGTGAGTATTCTTCCAACTTCTCTTAATTTTTTCTCTACCTCTCTATAGAGCTTGTATGACTGATGTTCATGATCAAATTACCAATTTCCTTGCAGTGGCCAAGCAGAGAAAGAGTTTAGGGTTGAAGTAGAGGCCATAGGCCATGTTCGACACAAGAATCTTGTGCGTCTTCTTGGCTATTGCATAGAAGGTGTTCACAGGTTAGTTTAGCATAGATTTGAAGCACCTTTTAGGTTACTATGGTGACTTCTGGTAGTTGGATACTCAAATCTTATTTTCTTGAGCCGTGTTTTCTACTTCCATTTCTATTAGCTGAGATTGTATAATTTTTGTTTAAAGGATGTTGGTATATGAGTATGTCAACAACGGCAACCTGGAGCAATGGCTTCATGGGGCTATGAGACAGCATGGCACCCTTACATGGGAAGCTCGCATGAAAGTTCTGCTTGGAACAGCAAAAGCGTAAGTGGATCATTTACCACAAACTATTCGAACATGCATTTGTTTATCACATCACCCATTAGATTTAATGCAATCATTTACCAAGTCATCTTGACATTTTTGATATCTGAGCAAGTCTTTTATCATTCTGTACCACCCAATCAACATTTTTACCATTTTTATATGCATCAAGCTACATGTACATAATTTTCTGCATAATGTTTTACCGAATCGACAGGGGTTGCCACTTGTCAATTTGTCGATTCGGTAAAACATTATGTAGAAAATTATGTACAACAAGAATAATCCTTTTTATATTGTTAACTACCTTTATTTCGTATATACTATATAGAACTAAACTGCAAAATGACCAATTCGACAAAAGGCTCAAATACTATTAAGAATTTAACATCTGTCCTTGGCTTCTGTCCTTGAGTTAACTCATGTTGGGTTTGCAGGCTTTCTTATTTGCACGAAGCGATTGAACCAAAAGTTGTTCACCGTGACATAAAATCTAGTAATATCCTAATTGATGATGAGTTCAATGCTAAGGTTTCTGATTTTGGATTGGCAAAGCTCTTGGGATCGGGAGAAAGCCATATAACAACAAGAGTGATGGGAACATTTGGGTATGACTGCTTTTCAGAGCCCTATTCTAACTATTTTCTGTGGTTGTTATTTGATGCTACAGTAATAAATTGATGTCTTATGTAAATCAGTTATGTCGCCCCCGAATACGCAAATACTGGCTTGTTGAATGAAAAGAGTGACGTTTATAGTTTTGGCGTTCTGCTGCTAGAAGCTATTACTGGAAGAGATCCTGTGGACTATGGACGTCCAGCTGTAGAGGTGGTAACTCCTCAATATAATATACGCTACCCACATGAATGTTTCAGTACTTACAGTTTACAGTAATATACTTTTGTTATGGCAGGTTAATCTTGTTGAGTGGCTCAAAATGATGGTAGGGAACAGAAGAGCAGAGGAAGTTGTGGACCCTAACCTTGAAGCTAGGCCCACAACGCGTGCTTTGAAACGTGCGCTTCTGGTTGCACTTAGGTGCGTTGATCCTGATTCGCAGAAACGACCCAAAATGAGTCAGGTTGTTCGAATGCTTGAAGCTGATGAATTCCCCCATCACGAGGTGAACTTTCATCATTATCCATCTTTGAAATTCTTTAAGTTACTAAGTTGCTTTGTTATGTATGTTTTTGAATGCATATATTTTTGTTTACTGCTTTCTAACAACTTAACAAAATGTTTTAGTGAAACCTCCACTTTAAGGCACGTGAAAAGAGTGAAAGTATGTTTGAGAGTTGTTTATAATAAGTTTAAACTATAAGTAGATAAAAAATAGTGGTAGATAAGTGAGTAATACTTGTGGGTCCCATAAAATATGTGGATAAAAAGTGATTTGAGTGATTTTAAACAAATTATAAACTAGAGTCAAACAAGGGCTAAGTATCATGCATGCACATAAACATGCTAAAGATTTATTGTGCTTGGTTCACCAATGAATTCTCAAAATGTAGAAAAAGTAGCCATTCAACAAGAATAATTACAACATAACTCTCAACTCTATCGGTCAGAAATGTCTTAAAAACCCAATGCCCATAATCCAAGCTCATCATAGAGGAAATTGTCTCTATAAATTGTTGATGGCTGTTTGTAGAATTTCGTTATAATCTTGGTACTTAATGTATTTATGAAGGAAAATTTCGCACTTCATTTTGATGTTGGTGAACTAAGCCCTTGTTTAACAACAATACTTTTTAAAATTTATTTCTACAACTCAATTTCAACTGCACATTTATATAATAAAATATTTTGCATATAAACCAAAACTTTTTCCTACTTTTTAACCAAATATTCTCCCCAAAATCATTATTCAAAACTCTTTTTTCCCAAAGTATGGTTGTCAAACATGGGCTAAGAAGCCGGGATTCAGAGACAAATTTTTTTAAAAAAATTAAGATAAGCATGTCTGTGTGACATGTAATCATAAAATTTAGCATAATTTATTATTATAAAAAATTATTAAAATGGAAGCCTGACAATGAAAATTAAAAAAATAAAATATTTAAATGTCTCAACTTTATTTGCTTTAACATCACCATCATCAACTTCTTCATTATCATTAAAAATCAATGTTTTCAATTGGACCCATTTAAGTGATTGTATATTTATTTGGTTTGTATATTTATTAGGTGATTGTTATATCTATATATAAGTCATTTAAAATAAATAAATAAATAACCTATTATGTTAAATTTTGTTATATATTCATATATTAATTATTTTATTTATTATTAGCAGTTTGACCTTGGTTGGACCTTTCGACCCTTGACTCTTTAACTTTTTTAGGTCTATGGTCGGTCGGTTTTTAAAACATTATTAAAACTTACACACTCCTACTCTAGGTCATTTAATCATAGATTAGCAATCTCAAGCAGTCCAACACCTTCAAGTATGAACACGATTTTACATGTATTAAAAATTTTAATACTGTACTATTGTTCATTTCCAATAATAAAACTCTAGTTGTCAATTGATTTAAAACTCTTGTCAAATATAAATCATACTTGACGTTGAACTTCATACATGATTTAAAACTGTTTAGAGCACTTGTCGTGGTTTCTCATGTCCATGAACGCGTGGGATCTAAAAAAATAAACTAAAAAGGGATGCATACCACGTGTCATTTCTTAGAAGTGTCCGGCGCTTATCGGTGTTCGATAATTGTTGGACACCGATATCGGCTCTGTCAACGTGTCGATGCAACATAGCTTGTGAACCACCTTGGATATAATAAATTTGTTTATGAATGTTCCTATCTATATGCAGTTGAAACGAATGATAATCTGTTTCATTCCATATGAAAGGATTTTCTTTCGGTCCACCAATCTCTCAATCCAACGTGCACCTTGCTGATCAAGGCTTCTGCTTCTGGTCTTTCAACTACCATTTTTCGTGCATAGGCAAATATTAAAATGCATCATTTTCAAAATCAAAATGGTGCATGAAGTACTAGGAGGAGATGTAGATCAAAAATAACCTTGTGTAACTACAATATATTTGATTTCATGCATATTTTACGTGGTCTTTTAACCTTCTTACTGATTCATAATGTAAGTTGGGACTTCATTGAACAATTTGAGGTATTAAACAGGCTACATGATTAATGCCTCGAACTTCAAAATTTTCCTTGCTGCAGGATCGGAGGACAAGAAAAAGCAGAACATCTAGCATGGAAATTGAATCAACAAAGGAGGGCCGTGGTTCTTCAGCTGATCAGGAAAGCAGCGGGGTAGGACAATCAGAGCACCATACATCTGAACCAAACCACGGATAGGACCAACGGACTTAATCCCTCGGGTGAATATTTGCTTCACCCGCCTGGTGCTATTCACAATTTCGAAATTTGTTTCTCTAAATATTCATATATGATAGTCTTGTAATCGAGAAAAAGGGATAGTCAGTTCTAAATTCTTGGGTCATTGGCAGCTCTGTGTTTGCTGTCATCTAGGTGCAGTAGGCAAGAGATGAAGAGTGTCGTTTGTACAGATTCGTTTTATGGACTAATGGCCCCGTCTTCTAGAACATATTATGATCATAATTATTTCTCTCTTTTCATTCGTTTTACTTGATTTGAATATCATTCCATGATGCTTGTGGGGACTACTCTTTTCTGGCTGCTCCTTGGGGACACTCAGGCAATTTCTGCAAACACACCTAGTCGTCCCTGCAATTAAATTTAGTACTATTTTTGTCCACACCTGATAGAATGCAACATTAATAAGATCATCATTCTAACTGGAAGATAGGATAGGATAGAATTCTTAAATGAACTAGAGTATGTGAAAAACATTAAATTAAGATGAAAATTTAAGCCTTAACATGGTATTTGAACACACAAAGGTCTTAAATTTAACTCTCATAGCCCCCTTTCAAACACGTGATGGAGAACTGGGAGATGATACCACGTTTTTTTACCCTTCCATGTAAAGAAAGTTTACTTCTAGTGTAAAGTTGGTTGGGATACTTGACTTCGGTCTAACTCAGTCTTCCATTTGCATGGCTTTGTTTGGCTACAAAATAGGGTTATTCCATATGGCAAGGACTACGATGCACCTTACATAAAGCATACGTATTTTGTGTTCTATGGTTTTAAGAATTTCAGCAAATTGACCCTAAGACATTGATTTTGTAATAAAAGGAATTAGTATTAAGGTTACATATATACTGTAGTTTTCAAGTTGGGGTACTCTGTATTATTATATATGTTCATTTATTCAAATTTATCATTCAAGGTTATAGTTAAAATGTTTCATGTTTTTTGCAACAATAGGAGCAATGCTGTTTCTTCCACACGTCCTGCTTGGCCTAACTCGTCAACCAGACAACCATAGGTTCTATCGATGACTGAATTTTATACGTTTATTTCATTAATGAAAAGTGCTTTCTTGCCCATCGGCCAATCCTGAGTGATTGCAGGCTCTCACAAAATCTGGTTCAAGATTCTACGATTCAAGCCTGAAGAACGGTTGAGCCACTTCATCTTCCCAACATCATTGAATTCCAACGCGATAATCTTTTCCTCTGGACAGCCTCAAAAACTTGGCAAGCTATTTCAGTGTTTCTAAATTTGCAGTAAATGTCCACGATTGCCACTACTACGATAACATTCAATTAATGTTATTTTGCGCAAGCTCATCAGTGTAAATTCGCTTGGCCTTATTTTCTCATCTTGCATTTTGCCGAAAAGATCCATTAATGCCTCGCTCCACTTCCCATTTCTATCATAACTACTATTCCAAGTGTGAATTCGCTAGATGTCGTTAGATTGATCTAGATTACAAGTTTGTTTGACTTTAGGTGTGGAATTATGCTAAGTAAAGCAAGTCACTTTTAATTAGTTTTTAGATGATTAAGCATACAATCAAATTCCCCTAAGTTGAATTAACGCAGTGATAATATTTGAAAAGCAATAAATAATACAAAGTTTGATGACGGAGAAACTCAACTAGGTAAAAACTTCGGGACCAAACCAGTTACCTTCACTATAGACAATGTGGGTTACAGTTCAATTTCAAACTAGTTTTACTAACTGCCATAAACTCTACAACTCCAAGATCTGTTGCTCATTTCTGCCTTACGATCTGCTATCGTAAATACTGTTCAGCCAACCTACTATACTTTCTGATCTACCTCTTGTGGCTTCCAAGATCTGCTGTACTTACAAACTCACAATTTTCTACAATATATGATGTCTAAGTCTCACGATCTTCTACAAATGTATCTTTCAAGTGGATATCCAAGAACTATATATATTGTTGTTGTTCTTCCCGTGCTTGAATCTCTTCCTCAAAGTGTTAAGGAAGTCAAGTGTTTTGAATTAGAACCTCTGATGTTTTCGAAAATCAACTTGCCAGATGACAAGAATAATATGTTTGTATTCACCAAAGAATTATGCTCTTGGATCTCTCAAAATATGATGTGGATGTGTTATGCAATGAAAGCATAATGAAGCAACCTTATTGATGTCACCACTGCCCAAGCTGGTGGCACAGAAAGCCAACACACTACTAGCCACTGGCGGACCCAAGGGGGGTCCGGGG
>CAIGRL010184850.1:0-10285 GCA_903798325.1 Fraxinus xanthoxyloides | reverse complement strand
CTAGGGCATAACACTTACATTTGATGGATATTATTTTGGAAAAATATATTTTGGAATAGTAGATTGATGGAGAATGTGTGGTTGAAAAAGAAAGAAGAGTTATTGATGTGATGAAAAATATTATTTTATTGAAGAATGTGCGGTTGAAAATGAGTAGAAGGATGAGAATGATGAATTTAATGTGGGCCAAACAGGGGCTATAGTAAAGGATAACGTAGAAAATTGTACCAATTTGTAGCTACTAAAATTGGAAATATTATTAGTTTTCAAAATTCCCAATGCTCATGTGGAAATTAAGAATTATAAACGAGATGCTAAAATATGATCAAGGTGAGAATGACGTAAATAAAAAACATGAGAAGATGACTCAAAGGAGAAGATGACAATTTAAAAGTGGAAGCTACAATTTTTGGTACTTTTAAGTCAATCCAAAACATAGAGTATCCCTTGCCTATGACCAATCCCAATCAACTTTTAGGATTGCGGGTCATGTGCATAACAAGTGGAAGAACAAAAAAATAGAACTAAATACTGATATTCCATAATTGACTAACATAAATAAGATTTAAAGTAAGATTAATAATATGGTAGATATCATGGAAAAACAAATGATGTTTTATCAAAGGAGCTAACGCCTGCTATAGGCATATGAGTACCATCAACAATCATAACTGACGCAAAATACTTGAGAGATAATGAAACAAAAGATGACAAATTGGTTGATGTATGACGGGAAGCGCTGGAATTTATGACCCACAAAGAGGATTGTAAGAGAACTAAAGGATGGCAAACCTATGTGAGAGACACACATTACAGGTGGTTATGTTATATGATTGTTGCAAGGAACTTCTAAAGTTTCTTAAACATAAATGGATCTATTGATGGTGTGGCCATTGTAGTATTAGGTTGAGGTGGTCAATTTCCAAACTTCCATGGTGGAGGGATCTGTCGTTGTTGTTGTTGTTGTTGTTGGGGTCGTCTCTACTTTGTTGTTAGGGTTGATATTGTTGTTGCTGTTGGAGACACTGTTGTGTGGCTCTATTCAACAATTAGGGACATTATCCCTTTTCATTGCCTTTTATGCTTGTACAAATGACATTCATCATGAGCAACATCCGAAAGTGACCTACTTTGATTATTAACATGCGATCTCTAAGGTGTAGTCAAGATATTGAGAAGTCTCTTTGTCTGCATGAGATTTGAGGCGTATCTCCATAGCCAATAGTTTACTGACCACATAATCAACAGAAAAAAGAGGTATGTGAAGTAACATCGTCCCACAAAGTCCATCAAAATCATGACATAGGGCCATAAAAAACTGTACGAGTCATTGTTTTTCTCTTTGGCTGATATGAGGAGTACATGCCTATATTTTGTAAGTGCTGATTGATTCCATATGTTTGTAATAGCAAAGTAAAATTCCTGAACACTCAAATTCTTTTGTTGAAAGACATGAATATCAGTCTCTAATTGATATTGTTTTTGCAAAGTTAGTCAGTGTATATAGTATAACCAGATGCTCCCAAACTGCCTTAACAATATCACGCTTAGCCAATTGCGTGCCTATCAACTGCACAATAGAGTTACTAACCTAAGTAATAATCTTCGGATTTATCGAATTCCCAAATATCTAACAAGTTCTTATAATTGGTAACCTTCTAATATATACGTCTTGCACAGGTGCCTGGACCATAACCCTAAATCTTTTCAATCAAGCTACACGTTTACTAAGTTTTACATTAAATTTGACATTCTTGTGAGATGATATTTTTTTAAACATTTATCTTCACAACACTTTAAACAATCAGTGGCACATATTTTGACAACACTTGGAGTGTCAAATTTGATGTATACCAAATGTGTGCAACTAGTTTAATTCAAATCTTTTTACCCTTCAAAAAATTCTTCATCACATAACTTCAATAAGAATAAAAATTCTCATTTAATTGCACATTAATAAACTGAAGAGAATTACCATGAAATCTAGCTATTGGGAAATAGATTAATAACTTCCAATTAGAAAATTATGAAATATCGAGATGCAAAATCAAACTTGAATTGAACAACTAGCGGAAGCCAAATAAACTATATGATTGTTGGAAAAAAATCTTGAGAATGAGAACTAGAACCAAACTTGAGAGCTATGGATGAAACATAACATTATTTAGCAAGATCAACAAAATTTATGAGATGGTGGCTCTGATACCATGTTAAAATTAATAAACAAAATATAGAGAAAAGAAAGGGGGCTAACATTTCTTGATTAATTGCATAATATAAAAAACAACAAAACAAGCTTTATATAGTCTTGCTATTAGACAAGAAAAAGACTAATCTACCCTCAAAGATCAACAACTAATACATTTAACAATTTGTGCATTATTAAAAGATTTAAAGGAACCAGAACTTTTCCAATCCTCCCGTTTGTTCAATTTGTGTTTGATAACTATGCTTTCAATTAAGAAAACTTTGCACTATTGGTCGCAACCTGTTGGGTAGAAATTACTCGACCTCATTTTAATTGCAATGAAAATACTCAACCTTTGTTCATCGTCGTATTTTTTGTTTTTAACTTTCTTTTTGTTACATTCTTACTATCAATCTTTTTCCTGATCATGGTTCTATCCAAAAAAATCCATCAAGAGGGCATAAAATAGACTTATTTGTTCATCATATTTTTAAATAAACAAAATACAAAGGGCCAAATATAAAAGTTTGACAAATATTCGTTCCTCATTCTGAAGCACATTAAGATAGAAACCGTCATTACGAAGAGGATATGCTAATTAATTGAAGGTTAAATCTAATAATGTGATGAAAAGAATTTGATGACTTAAGTGAAACAACTGGGGTTGGACAAAACTCCCGAACAGTTCGATTCGGTTCTTCTTAAGTTAAGTACATTAACGAGTATCAGAGTCAAGAATTGACATTTTGATTCGATTCTCGATTCTAGAATGAAGGGCCAAATGATTGAATAACAACCAAATTTTCCTAGTTTTTTTATATTAAATAAGTCCAATTATTTTAATTTTTTTTTCTAACTAAAGCGAAATTATCATTTTCTGTTTTCAGCCAAAATCCAACTATGAAATTCAAATTTCAAAAACTCAAATTGAGTGATCTAAGTTTTTCTCGACCATTATATCGTTTCTCAAATAATTGAAGATGGGCCACTGCACATCTCTTTATCTTACCCATTTACATATCATATTCATTGAATTTTCTCAATTTTGATCAATGTAAGCTTCATTTAGGAGTTCTTCGAATTTTAAAATAGTTTGAACCTTGATTTGTTAATTGTGTTTTTATTCCATTGTTTTTTTTTTAAGAGTTTCTTAGTGTGATTAAACCGTTGATGTTGTAGTATTATTATTGGATAATTCTACTTGTACAATCGAGGTTGACAATCTCGGTTGACAACCTCTCACATGTGTGCGGGGTCTGCATGTTTAAAAAACTCAAAAATAAAAAAGCGGACCCCCAATGTGAGAGGTTGTCAACCGAGGTTGTATACATAGCATGACTCATTATTATTTACTTTTTCGTAATTTCTATATATTGGTCAATTGATCTTGTTAGAAAATTTATTATTTGTATATTTTTAAATTGGATTACATTATTTTGTAAGAGTTAATGTAATATTGTTGTAAGAATTAAGATTGAATATGACATTAGATGGATTAATGTAGTATTATTGTAAATGTTAATATTTGTAGTTATGACACACGTTCGATTTCATAGTTAAATTTAGACTTAACGGTTCCACTTACTAAATACCTAAAAAAACTTATTCAATTCGGTTCTCTTTAAAATCGAATCGAACCGGACCATATCCTGACCTAAATATAATAAACAAATATTAGCTTTTTATATTGCAATTAAAAATATGGTACGACAAATGAGATTGTTGCGAAGATAACTTTTCATGTAAAATATTAGGATAATTATATTAACACAACAATTTTGTTAACCATAACACATTTTAATTGTAATGAAAGTTTTCAACTTTTGTTCATTTTTACATTTAGCCTATGTTTGGTTCCCATTTTTTCAGAACTCATTTTCAATTATACATTCTTCTATTAAATAATATTACACGTAAATCGAAAAAATTTCATTACTTTTAACTACACAATATTCAACAAAAAAAAATATTCAAAAATGCATTTTTTTGCCCAAAAATGATGCTCAAACATGAGCTCATGTTCCCAACTATTTTACATTGCATTCTTTTTCTTAACAAGTTAAATAGTGTATATCTGGTTTCTAACGACGAATTATGTATCAGCGTGCTTTGAAATGAATAACAAAGATTTTGTAGGATTTTTGTATTTTTTGTTTTTTATATAAAAATATGAGGGGCAAATGGCTTTTTTCACACCCCTTATTATAATTTGTTAGATATAAAAACCATAATTATGGACAAGGTGTGTTAATTTATAAAAACTTGAGGACAATAATGTGACGAAAAAATGTTGTCGATATAAAGCATAAAAATAAATAAAGAGTGAAATTTTTCATTAAAATTAAAATGTGGTGCATTTGTTGAAAAGTGTGATGTGAACATGTTTGTCCATAAAATTAAGTTTCTATTTGTCTACCACACTTCAATTTTTATTTATTTTTTTTCTTTCCCCTAAAAACAGATTTTTAACCATATATTTTCACTGTAAAATATTTTGTATGTAAACCCAAAGTTTTTTCAATATCTTAACTACACATTCTAAAAAATATAAATATTTCAAAAATAAAACTCTTTTCAATGGGTATCAAACATGAGCCAACTTTTTCTTCTTAAATTCCAAAACTACCCCTCTTAGGCAATGTTGAATTTTTTAATTGATCACCTGTAAAGGCTAATTCCGAACATTTCACATTACTAACCCATTCATTACAAGGAAGAATTTCCTAATCACATCGAGACACGTGTTTTTCCCACAAATCAACTTTTGAGTAAAAGCGGGAAATCTTTTTCCCATTCCAAAAGCCCTCCCGGCCCTCCCGCCAGCTAAATTTAGCCACAGAATTACTTCCCGCTAAAATGCACCATCAATTTTCCCTGTAGATAAAATCGTAATGAAAGTAACCCGTGCCCGTGTGGATTAAAATCAAAATTTTAGTACATTTTGATAGAAGTTGATGAAATGTGCGATTGAAAAATTACGTAACCCATAAAATCAAATTTTCAGTAGATTTTAGATTTTAATTGATGCCAAACATGGACTAAGATTTTATTTATGGTACTGCTCAGCATGATTCAATACATATGCTAAGCATTCATTTGAAGTATACTCAAATTAGTAAATAAAAATGGATCAAGAAAATTATTAACAATCTCCTACGCAGTGATTAATTGAAAGAAATTATTTACAATTATTGTAGCCAAGCTAAATGGTACTTTTGTCTATATCTTTAATTTTTTAGAATATATTTTATAAAAAATGATTATTATTTTTTTGAAAAAATATGTGATTAAAAATAGCAAAAAAATTGTATTTAAGTGCAAAATTATTTGAAAGAATGTATTGTTGAAAATAAATTTAAATAAAAAATGAGTTTTCAAGAATGAAACTCAAATGTGAATGTAAAATCATAATCTTGTTTTACCCACAAAGAATTACCAAATCGATACATTTTTTTGCATCTATTTGTCTTTCATTAAAAGAGGTTTTTGGAATAATGATTTTCTGAATAATGTGTTGATTAAAAAGTCGAAAAAATTTCTGAATTAATTTGCAAAATATTTTGTTGTGTCAACGTGGGATTGAAAATGAGTTTAAGAAAAAAAAAATATTGATTTAATGGAGGACAAACATGGCTTACTTTGAGACAAACAAACGTGCCTTAGGGCTGGAACCTATTTAACAATTAACTTCAGGTCGAAAGCGTACGTTAGCACATGCCAACACATATTCTTGGAAGAGTATGGTTTACCAGCCAAGAGCAAGCAAAAGGGTTCATTCAATTCCACGCGGTCCAGATGGTAGCGCCTTTCGAAAATGGTTAAGATTTCAATTCAATTCAATTCAATTCCTTCAACCCATTTTTTCCATTCATTATTTCAATTTCATACTGCTTGCTTTTAAACTAAATGTATATATACGCATTTGCTTGTGTGTATATGTATGTATTTTACAGTGAAAAATGTGGGCTTTCGGTGGCAATTGCTTTGGCAGACATGCACAAGTGTGAAATCAAGAAACAGTTTACAAAGAAATTGAAGAGCCAATTTGGGATTCGAAATAGTAATAGGCAGAAGATTCAGTGCCAACCCAGATCAGCCTTTCGTTTATTCATGTAAATTCTCTTCTTAATTCTTTGTTAGAATTGTACTTTTTTAAATTTGTTTAGGAAAATAGGAAAATTCTTGGCTCGACTTTGTTGAGATGGACATATTCATGTATTCAACCACTTAACTTGAAAGACAGCAAGTGATCTTCTACATGCCTCCTCAAGACTATTTATTTGTCATCAAAGCCATCACACGTGAAATTTTACAAGCAAGTGCAGTGAGACTCAACTCCAGGACCATTTTGTGCTTTGATAACATGTTGACGTTGAACCACCTTTAGATAATGATGAAGTTTATATATTTATATTTTGTCGTCAATGCTGTGTTTGCCTTGTTGGGTTTGTAGCGAAAAACTTATGAACACCTGTAAAGATGGAAATGAGATTGAAATGGATCGAAAAGGATTTGAGATGTGGAAGAAAATGTCGAACGAGGTATGGTTTATGAAAAAAATCTCTTCCTATTTTACTATATTGTCTTAGTTATTTTATTACAAACTTTATGTGACTATTAATTACAATTGACATATTTCTTGGTTGCCCAGGAGAGGATACCATTTGTGCTTCAGGCTGAAAAGATTAACTCGGCTTATGTGAAACTTTTGCTCGAGGAGGAAAAACAGATCAAATGGGTATTTAATTTAGACTTCTTTCCGTGTTTTTAAGAAGATTGGGATCATAGCATGAGCCTGCTTCAATGGATACGATATGATTTTGGAAACACCATATGATGCAGGCATAAATCATAGGATCTGACCAGCAATCTTAATGATATTGTAATAAATTTTTCCTATATTAATATTTTTGAAATGCGATGTGCACTGTATATGCTTTTTTCTTTCCACAGGATTTATCATCGGTGCTGATTCTCGTGAAAAGAATTAAATAAATAAATTGTACTCTCTTTAACAGCTTTAAGCTTTAGATTATCCACTTCAACAAATTCAAAAAAGCAATACCTGTATTATATTAATAAAAGAGTTCAATTAATCCTGAGAGTTCTATCGGAAATTTGGAATTAAAGGTACCATAGTAACACCTTGCCTATTCCTTTGTTATGCAACTCGTAATAGTTAGTATGGCAACTTTTTTTCTCAACTTCCAATAACATGGTTCTACTAGTTAATGGAAATTATTTAAAATTCTTGATTTGAGGAATCTTATGCTTTTTAGTTAGTTGCTTATCCAATGAATCCTTCAGTTTAATATTTTTGCTGCCTTAGCATCTAGTTTCTCTTCCCATTGCTTTGTAGTTCTTGTTTACCTTAAGAATTGACCAGTTCCTTCAAGTTCAAGGATTTAAAGATGGTTGTAATAAGATCGTCATTTGCAGGTGGACGATGAGGCAGATTCAGCTGATATTGGCAAAAGAAACAAGGTTCGATTTCTTCCCTGCTTCCAATTTGAACTCTGACTAACATTACACTAGTATTTATGTTCGACTTGATGACAGAACTATGACAAGTTTGAGATGGATTATGATTCTGAAAGATCCAGTGGATTTCATTTCTTCCAGTCGAAAACATTAAGCTTCAAAACAAAAGATTTGTATGTTTTTTTTTCTTCCTCCCTAATATTGCATTTTCATTTACACATTCCTTATATTGTTCATAGAACTTTTCTTTTTATGGTTGCCCGTGGAGGATATTGTGCCGAATGCTAGAGAGCGTGTTTGCCTAAGTTAAGAGTTACTTTTAAAATAAACCATGTACTACAAATTGAGAAAAAAAGTAACATATCCAAAAAATGACTTATAAGCTTAGCCAAACAATCTCATTTATATTTTTATTATATGATTAAGGAAGTTTGGACTCGTCTCTTCCACATACTACAACTAAAACTTGAAGCTGTTTTGTGTGGAACAGGTTACGAATATGCCCTTGGGCAACTGAGAAATCCCCTTGAGCTTGAAAGTTTGAAGATTGAACATAACTTGCTGAGAGTTCCATGGTTTTGTTCGCATTTGATCTGATGGGACAATTTTCCTTGCAATGGGTGAGCTATTTTGTTATTGCATACCAGATTCTATTTTGGCTTGATGCAAGTAATCTTAGGATTTAGTTTTGATCATTTATTTGAAAGCTAATGCGTAAAGGATGATCGACAAGAAAGGTGGTGGGATTCGAACCTATGATCAACCCGTCCCTGACCTGTTGGGTTAGCTCCCCTTGGTCTTTTGGATTGGCTTAAGGCCTCATTATTTTCATGCTTGACACGAGGGATAAAAACACTAATATTTGAACTGGAATGCAAGGTGGAGTGTAACTGTCTTGTCGTGCTATCCGATTTGTATGTAAAAAGCATTTTTTACTATCTTTTAAGATTTGCCTATGCCTAGCTCTTCATTTTCATTCTCATACCCAGTATATTTGATTATGATTGTCTTCCCGATGCTTCCTCGCTGTCTATATTTATCATTTCTTAGAATCCGGCCAAGACCTCAAATATGCACGAGTTAATTTGATCAGATGAATCTTCTTACTCAAGTTGTCACTTTGAACTTTTCGAGAAAATTATTTTGACACTTGAAATAGACACGCGATACGTAAGCACAACTCTTGAATTGATTTTAGCCAAATAACCCCACAATAATTGAGAATGACTCAACAAATACATTACCCAACCATTTACATAAAGATTGACAACTAAATTAAACACAACTCGTGCATATTGAAATATCACCTTGATCATCATGATATGCTATGACAAGTTATTGAGTAGTGTTTTGGACGCTTATCCAAGTTTTCTTTAGTATCAATTCTTAGTTTAAATTACAAGGTCGAAATCGATTTTTGGCTAAGTACTCAAAACTAAACGAAATGCTATAGACAACTATCAAGATTATGGGGTGCTACAGAGTTTTTGATGATTTATTCGAAACTCAACTAAATTTGCCACATATCCTTGTTGATTCTAAATTCTGGTTTGATGATCATTCTTTGGTCAAAATAGTGTTTTGAATAGTGATTTTTATGAAAATGCCTGATTAAAAAGTAAGAAAAAAATTTGAGTTTACATACAAAATATTTTACCGTGTAATTGAAAATAAGAGTTGTCGAACGGATTAAGTAGGCCCAATTCACAAGACCGTACAGCAGTAATTAAATAGATAAAAAATAAAAGAAAAAAGTTTAGGAGGAGAACGTATGTGGGGTCCTCTGCACCCATGGAACTGACGAGGTAGCTCGAACGACGAAACAAAGATAACTAGATTTCGTCCCTTATCTTTTTTTTGTAACATAGAGGAGGTCAAATTCTGAGTGGGATGTAAACAGGAATTCAAGATTCAGACAATCTTGATTCTGTAAAAAGTGGGCAAAAATGGCTTCCATTTATAGTAGCTCACTATCATCAATCTCTGCTAAATTGACCTTCACCCCTCCCTCTAATCGCCACCCTAGATTCTGTTGCTCTGTTGGAGGTAATTTGTATTACTCTGTTTTTCTTCATTATAGTGGATAATAATATGTATTTATTTATTATTTTATCATAGATTTTGATCCGATTTATGTCGTTTATGGAAGAAAATTTGAGTCTTTGGTAAAACCAGAAAATTTTAGACTTGGATCGCACGATATTTGTTAAATGTCTTAATTTATGCTTAAAATGAAGCGATTACTGAAAATTATGAAGAGATTACTTTAGTTGTACAAATTGATATTTTGGTTGTTTCCATTGAAAATTATAAACACTTAGGATCCGTTTGATTTAAAGATGGAATTTGGGTGGAAAGAAAACGAATTACTAGGAATTGAATTGTCTAAAACTTATTTTACTAGAAATTGTCAATTAATTATGTTTGATTAATATAATTTTCTACGTTCTATCTTTTAGTGTTTGTTTGGCTTTGTTTTTCGTAAAAATTATCAATTAAATGCATACAATTTCTTACAATTGGGATATAATTTGTTTGAATTGCCAAAAAAAAAAATTGGAAAATTTTTGGTATTCGTTTGGCTTTGTTTTAAATGAAAATTGTCAATTTAAGGGA
>CAIGRL010184803.1:0-29485 GCA_903798325.1 Fraxinus xanthoxyloides | reverse complement strand
ACCAGAAAATCAAGAAAAGAAACATGCAACAAAATAGTAGGAAGAAGACAATAACGTTCAATGGCGAGCACAATCAACAAGCACGCAGCACTTGCATTTCAATTAAGACTTAGAATTTACAACAACCTCGTAGTATCACATTTATCTAGCAATTGCAATTAAGCCCCTGTTTAATTTAGCTAAAAATCATTTTTTTAGTAAATTTTGATAAAAAATGATGAAATATGCAGTTGAAAAGTTGATGAAAATTGTGGGTCCATAAAATGTGTTGTTGAAAATGAGTTTTAAGAAATGGGTGCCAAACAGGGCTAAATCTAAATAAGAAAACCTGCCCTAATAAGTAATAAATCACAATCATACCTAAAAACAGCAAAAATTGAATTTTTTCTTATTACATAGATGTAAAAATCTAGTAGTTGATGATTAGCCAAAAATACCCAGAGCAACAACAAAAGAAAAGGGATACTTCTATTCTGAAAAAACTATGAATTCTAGTAATCAATCTATTCAAATCTCCTGGAATTTTGTTGCATTTACTCTTTTAATTATTTATTGATCTTTCAATATTAGTTTCCTTTTCTAGAGTGAAGCAGTAGTAAATGATTAATCTTTGTTCAGTTGACTAGTACTGAACATATACAAATAGGACAAGTAACATGACAACAGCGTGCCAAAAATTAGTCGAAATTAAACAAATGCTCGCGTTTTTGACAGAAAGTAGTATCAATTACCACTTGAGCTAGACAGGGCTGATGTTACGGCTTATTGATTCAAACAGTTTATAGTAAGTAGCCAATAAAGAAACAACACAATATCGCCACACAAGAAAATTGTAGCTCCAAAGAAAATCATCAGTATCAAACTGGAGTAATTAACTAGTGACAAACAATACATATATATTTCAACTATTCAACTGAATAATAAACTTCTCAAAACTACGATCCGTTTCTCCATTTACACCATTTTTCAATTGTACTTTCACATACAGAAAAAGTTACTGCCCTATTACAATCCTACAAAAAGGGTAAGAAAGAAGGAGGAGAGCAACCCAAAAAACATATATACTGGTTCACATTTCAAGCAATTTATCCGAAAAATAGATCGAAAAACAAGCTCCGCAAAATTAAAGCTGGATCAGGTGAGTAACCCGAAGAAAGCGGCAACAAATGAATAAGATTAATTTAAAACGCCATACCTTAGCTAATTCGTGAAGACGGAAGGGGAACGCTGTAGATTTGGGAATTGGGAGAGAATTTTGCCCAGTTGTTTCGTAATTAGAAGTGGGCTACGTGAAGCCATTGGGCCGAGTTCCACAAAACAAGATAGGCTACGTAAATATATTGGGCCAAGGGACACATAACAGTTGACAACTTTCAGTATTAAGGGCCAACTAAGCGCCTCTGTTTGATAGCAAAGGTTTTTCATGAATATTTTCATTTTCCAAGTTTTACACCGTTTGCCAGCAAATTTCCACCTTTCCACAATTTTCAACTTTTGAAGGAAAAAAATTTCTTGTTACTTGGTTAGAATTAATTTTTTCTGGGTTTTTTTTTTTTGACAATTGGAAAAAAATCTATTAGCAATAGTAAAATAAAAATTCCCTTCAATTTCCATACAAAATAAAGTCAAACGAATGGTATTCAGTATGGTAATTTTATTTATTTATTTATTTTGCCAATCGGAACAAATTCCAAACCCAATGATAGAAGGAATTATCACTTTCATGGACAATTTTCATAAAAAAAAAAATTCAAATGGACACCAAACTTTCAACATTTTTAAGTGAAAAATTATATCAATCAAACACGATTAATTATAATTCCCAGTAAAACAATTTATAGGCAATTCAATTCCATGGCAGCTATCTAGGAGAGATTATTGATTTTCAACAATTGATTTTCTTGTCATTATCATCTACAGTGCTTGGGAATGGTTAATTCAAAAACCAGCATTTTCCACAATGTCCCTCGTTCCATGCAACTTGATAATTGATTTGCAGTAATTTTTTACTATTCCACAGTAGAAGTTCAACAGTGGGCCCCACCTGATAAATTTTTTGGCTTTTCATTTGTCTTTTTATGTACCATTGTTTTTTATTTTATTTTATTTTTTGTCTTCTTCACAACAATTTTTAGCCTCTAGACAAATGATAGAAAAAAATTTCACACATTTTCCTTGCACGAAAATTGCACCACACAACGTCACCACAAATTTTATCTGAGAAAAATTCGTGCCTCCCACGACAATCAAATTACAAAGAAAAAATTAATTTCAAACTTGATGTGCCAGGTAATCTTGGAACATATCTCACTCATTTCATTGGGTTTCCAGTGCATGCATTTCGGCTGCAACTTCTTCCCGTTCGTCTGGGAGGTCCACCTCCGCTACGTCGAGGTTCGTCTCTGCTTTAGTAAATGCTTCATCCACCACCCCCGCTCGTCGGAGGAAGTTGTGAACTCTCATAGTTGCAATTACAACAGCTGTTTGCGCTTTAAAATTATAACTTGGCATCCGATCGAGTATTTTCCAACTACTTTTCCACACGCCGAACGCACGTTCGATTACATTCCTGTATGATGAGTGTCAAAAATTAAACTTTTCCCTTGCATTTCAAAAGTTTCGCATGCGACCGTTCGCCCCATCGTAAAATTGCTAAAAGTGGTACAATATATCTGAACCCTTATATAGCGCCATGTACCCAGGTCGATGCGCGAACCCTGAGTCAACAGATAATATTTTCCAAGAGTCGATTTTGGGAAGTAGATCGGGGTCGTGTATAACCGTAGAGAAGATTCTTACATCATAACTGTTTCCTATCGTTCCAACAAGCACGAATGTGAAACACAGATTGAAATCGCATGCCACTAGCACATTCTGTGTTAGAATTCCTCTACGTCCGATGAAACTCACTCGCTCGTCCAGTGGTAGAACGGCCCTAACGTGTGTACCGTCAATAGCTCTTATGCAATCCCAAAATATGATATGTTTGTTAAGATTCGGAACGTGGTGTTGGCACCATGATTGTAGTTAGGATCCGGTTTAATTAATTGCCTGTGCGAGAAATGAACAACCGCTTCCAACACATGTTTGAAGTAATGTCCAATGGTTTATAGCGAATGGTTGAATAGCGTCTACACTTGTCTATATGCCTTTCCATGCGCTAGAATGCATAGAAACATACCCATTTGTTCGTACACATCTATATGTTGCTGGTTGCGCAGTCCGTACTCATCTCGAAGCACGTGTGCGAATGCTCACAGCATCACGGGGTACATGCGGAACTCCGCGTAGCATTATTAAGGGATACAGTTCATAGCATTTAGCATAAACACATGCCTGTTTCGCGAGAATGGATAGCGAGAAATACGACGTCGTTGTTAACAATAGTAGTTATGTACATTCACCTCATTGATATGACAATATTGAAACCACTCAATAATATCCAACAACAGGTCTTCCCTAAATGCATGTCATCAATTTCATCATCGTCATCAGACATTTGATGCAAATCACAGTTAAAATCGAAATGCATCATACCCTCACTTTCTAATATGATATAGAAGACAATGCTTTTTAAAGGCAGTGAAGTAATGTGGCTTTGTCTTACCCTTTATAGGCACATGGAAAGTAAAGGATTGTACAAATTATGCACGTAAAACAAATTGTACATTGTGTAACATGTGAGTGGTTGATTTTTTTCAACCAAAAGAGTACCCTTTTGCATTTCAATTATACAATAAATTCATTGGCCTTTTTTGTTTGCAAGTTTGCTGCAAATCTATAAGAATCACAAGACTAGAATGCACATAAACAATTAATATTTCAGCACATGGAAATTGGTGGCCACAATGCGTAGTAAGGTACGTCATGTGACAATTTCTTCAACTCAAATTTTAAAAAAGTACACATATAAACAAATACAAACAATAATGGCATGCACCAAAATAGTTGATTTGATTGTACTACCACTCAATAAATGCAAAAAAACCCAATAAAGAATAGCATACGAAAATGTTTTAATCTAAAGATTACAAAATAAAATGTAAAAACGATATATCGACAACGAGAAAATGTGTCGGACTCTCCACGCAACCTTCGGTACCGAAGTCATCATCGAGGCTATCCTCGTTTGTACTCTTGCCAGCTCCACTCCACACATCGGAGCTTCACGTTCGCATCATATTGCATGTCCAAAATCTCTCTGTTATGTTAATACAAAACCATTTTAATCCATCTTAGAAACTGAGCAATGACTTTAGTTTAATGACACGATCGAGTACCTTAATTTTTTAGGCCCACCATTCATCTAAGGCGCCAATCTTGCTATTTGACGGGTCGTATAAAATGGCACTGCAGTTGAGCAATTCTTCGAATTGCTTGTGTTTCATGCGAAGGGCATCCCATCTATTTTCCAGCTGCTACTTGTTCCAATCGTGGCCGAAAGTGGTGTTGAACAGGTTAATTAATGTCTCCCAATCGTGTTTCGTGAAGCACTCGTCGTTCCCGTGTCCGTCAGCGATAACGGACTCGCAGGCAGCCACGAAGATGTTGGTCTCATATGCATTCCAAATTGCATTCTTACGTGGCACCCTATGGTTGTGAACTGAAGGGCCGGTCGAGGTCGACGAATGACCGTGTTGGTAATTTTGCAATAATTGAAGAAGAACACAAAATTTTGTTAAAGCACGACATAATTAGTGGACTGCAGCTATTTCACTGTACTTTGAAAATGGAAGGAAATTTTACCGGAGAAGGTCCCAACGGATCCATCAGATTAAGTGCACTAATTTGAAGAAGAAGAGGGAGCAGCGAAACGGAACAATTTATTGGTGATGTCGTCGTTGTTGGTGCAGAAGAAGAAGGGGACGCCGAGTTTAGATGCGGTAGGTGGCGGCAGAAATGGTCCGATTTCAAAAATAGAGGGAAACTACTGTAGATGTGGGAATGGTGTAGATTCGGATGTGTCACTGGAGCTACTTCATCGAGGCTACATGCGTAGAAGAAGGCAACGTAGAAGAAGTCCTCGCTTAGAAGCATGCTACTGGCTACAGGATCTGTGTAAAGTTGGGCTTCTCCATTGCTGTTCGATCTCATCCTCAACGACAGCTCACAGACGTACCATAATTTTTCCCAAATACAGTCGAAAACCTTTTCCTGTATGCACCCGATTATTAAAGATCTATGCCGATGGAATTTCTATTACGTTTTGCGGTGGTGGATGAAGGGAAGAGTAAAGCATGTGGTTGTTGGGGAAAGCATATGGTAGGTGAGTTGTATTTCCTATTGGGACGCCAGAGACAACTGGAGGGTAGGAGAGGAAAAAACTGAAAAATGTGTTTGTTTTTGGACCGTTGCAGCCCCAATAGTCCAATTTCGGATTAAGAGCTGATAAATAGCAGGCCCATATAGGTCCTTGGAATTCATTTTCTTTCCACCCATTTTCCACATTTGCAATCAAACGGATCCTAAAAGACAAACCCTTTTAGCAATATTTGACATGCAATGTCGAAACGAGTGGATTTATTATTTATTAATACTGTCAAATGTTGTTCGCTACTCCCTTGGGACCCCACCTACTTATAAGCAGTTCAAACTCAACAAGCTTAGTCAAACGAGTATAAAGTTTATGCTCTCAACCCCTCTTTAACTTTATTTAGCAATTGACATGTAATGTTGTACACGGCTAAAACAAGCAGAATTTTATCTTTTTTGATACAATTGAGTTGCCTAGTCCATCTAATTAAACACGTTGTTTACCAATGCTCGTCCAAATTTTGGTTGAAATAATAATTTGATGTGGGAGACAACGTTGGCACAATAGCAATAGCAATTTTATGGTGTATTTATGTACTGGCCACTATGTGGGGCAAAATGAATGCTCTTTTACTTGTAAGTTGATACTAAATTGCATGGACACACTTTTGCACCCTTATAACTAGCTAACAAAATTTCTAATTCAAACATAAATTCTAATGGCAACATACAAAAGTGTTAATAAGTATTGTTTTCTCTATTTTATTGATCAAAGTTGTATATTTGGAGGCTCGAGTTTCTTTAGGAGTATACTCGCATTGGTGTTGGTGGTCGTGGAGGTGGTGGTGGAAGTACAGGTGGAGGATCCACTTGTGCAAGAGTAGGTCAACATGGTTATGCTAGTGGTGCTAAAAATGGAGGTGGTAATGGTGGTAGTGGAGAACATGGACTGGAGGTGGTGGCAATGGAGGTATAAATGGTAGCGGAGGGGGCTCTATTGTTTCAGGATGAGATCATGAGATAGGGTATGGTGCAGGAGGTGGTGAAGAAGTCACTACTGGGTTTGATTCAAGAGGTGAACATGGAGCAAGAGGCAGTGGAGGAGGAAGTGGAGATGGAGAAGGAGGAGGTGGTGGTTGTGGTGGTGGTGGTGCTGTTGGTGTAAGTGGGGCACATGGTGGTGTGGCATGATGGAGATGAAAGAGCAGGCAACGAAGATGGCTTTGGAGGGAGTAAAGAACATTGTAAGGCACTGGTCGAGGAGAAGGGCAAAGAGGTAGTGGTGGAGGCAGTCCTGCTGAAGGAACAGTTGGTGGATAAGGTAGTGGATGAGATACTAGAGGCGGTTGACGAGTGTGTTTTACTCACAAGTTTTATTCTCTTTTGAACTTAATTATGAGCTAGATATTACTTGTAGTGAATGTTTTTAATGTGTTTATTAGTGTTGTTTTGTAGTAGTGATGAGACAACGCAGTTAGGGGAAAGAAAAAGACAATAAAGCCATTTGCATTGTAACAAAAAGGGAAAAATAGTCAAATCGAAATATTGAGGAAAGAAGAGTGACGCCCTGACACCACGAAATCCAACCATTAGAGGTGTGGCACCGAAGCGCCACAGAGCAGAAATGGACAAAGGTGTAGCGCCGTGGCACCACAGGGTTTTGGACACGACGTTGCGCCACCACCTTTAAGCATAGTTTTTTTTGGATTGTTTTCAAACTCACAAGAAACCCTATATTCATACAATCGTAGAGATGACTATAAAAGGGACGTTATTTGGCACTTTTGGTGGAGAGCACACATTGAGAGAGAGAGAATACAACGAGATATTGAAGAATGCAATTCAAGGGAGGAAAACATAAAAAAAAGATCACATTTTGAAGCATTGATTGGAAGATGAAGTACATCTTGGTGCAAGCTTTATTTCTTTTTCCATATCTATATTCAAAATCCGGTGATATGTTCAATAACAACTTCTCATTTTTTCTTCTTCATTTATTATGAGTAGCTAATTTTATATTAGAGCGAGCAATACAGTCTATTTAAAACCCATTATATCTTCTATTTAAGATTCTTGTAATTTTATCATACATATATTGGTTTTAATTTGAGTTTAATGCATGAAATTACTTGATTTAGACAATATAGTAAAATCCAGTATATTGGTATAACGTGTAAAAATACATATACTAAATATTATGATTATCATATGAATTTTTAGAACCAATATTTCGTTTAACTAAGACAGATTCACATAAAGATACGATATTGAATTAGTTAGATGACTCAATGAGAACTCAAAATGGGTAAATTGAATACTTCAATCGAATACTACATTATATTCTTGAATTAAGACTTATGGCGATCAATATGAGAAATTGTTCAACCACAATATCCATTCATTATTTGAATTCTCAACCAATTTTTGTGTGCATTTTAATTAATTTCAACCGTTTAAATAAAAAATCTACATCAACATGTAATTCATTGTTTGCTTTAATGCAATAGAAGTTAAAAAATATAATTAAATTATAAAATATAGTCATCGTGATAACGTAATCCGAATTCAAGAGTCCACTATATTACTTGTTATATATTACTTGTTACGATATCATACTCTTGTAATTAAAAAAAAAAAAACAACGGTGAAGCGGGGGAGCCCATGGGTGGAGGTTATGGAGAGGGTGAAGGTGATGGTACCGGAGGCGGAGGCACTTATGCTAGAGGTGAGCATATTGGTGGATACGACGGGTGAAGGTGGTGGCCATGGTGGCTACGGCTCGTGAAGATACAATCTCAATACCATTAATTGCATTATCTAAAATGGATAAATCTTCTTATTCAATACGTAGTAAGAATCCTTAACAATATAAAAGAGCGAGTTTTTCGTCTCGACACGTGTCGCAATTACATATCGTCAACTATTACGACGTCGTTTTTGCCCATTTTCATTTCATTCCCCAAACCCTCATTCTCAAAATCCTATGATCTGACCGGTCAGGTCGATCACCGCCAGAGACGTTGGGTCGAACCCATGAGATAAATATTGGCTACGATGAGTTGCGGTTCAACTCGGTATGACGACTATCATGCAGTTANATTCAATACGTAGTAAGAATCCTTAACAATATAAAAGAGCGAGTTTTTCGTCTCGACACGTGTCGCAATTACATATCGTCAACTATTACGACGTCGTTTTTGCCCATTTTCATTTCATTCCCCAAACCCTCATTCTCAAAATCCTATGATCTGACCGGTCAGGTCGATCACCGCCAGAGACGTTGGGTCGAACCCATGAGATAAATATTGGCTACGATGAGTTGCGGTTCAACTCGGTATGACGACTATCATGCAGTTAATATAGTAATATATAAGATGCGCATTGATTGACTTTGAGTTTCATGATCTCCATATGGAGATTATGCTACCTACCAAGTTTTATTGGTTTGAGCTTTTAACAATCGAGTTTTATCTTTCGTTGTAACTTTCAAGTTTTCTATTGAAACAATTTTACTAAATAAGATTTAATTAGTAATGTCTCAAAAAATAATAAAAAATCAGTCAATGCTATTACGTAGCCAACTATACTACATCACGTGTCTTGTACATGCGTTTGACTAGTAATTTAACAAGTGATGGTGTTAAGAAACATGTTTATGATCCATTGCACTTTTAAGTAGTGCACGTATTTATATTCTTCAATTTACTAAATCAAATTAAGCTAATATATGCTAAATTTTCGATTATCATATTTTATGTCGAACATGTTAAAGTCTATTTACGCTGCATAATTAATCCATAAACGAAGAGATTTGAAGAATTAAATGATGTTAATTGAGTTCAATATTTCCTTTTGAGACATCTAATAAAACTGAAACGGTTGATTGGTGATTTAAGTAGTTTACCGATGAAGACATACCTTTTATGGTATGGATTTACAAATTTTGCATGAATCGCCAAAATTTATCAATGAGATGATTTGGTATGTTGAGTTCGGGAACTGTATTAAATAGGACAAAAAAGAGAAAATTAATAAAAAAAATCGATGTTTAATTTTTAAATACACGAGAATTATCAAAGAGATATCAAGAACTTTTACTAAGATTTTCCAACTTAGACAAAGAAAAAAAAATAAAAAAATCTTTGAAACAGAACGAAATGAAGGTCCTGTATATACATCTACACGTGAATGCACTGCAGTGTTTGGAATTGGTATATGAATTGTGTGTAAAACTATCCTCGACCTCAATGCTAAACAGGCCTTGTGAACACCTCAAGCACAAAATCAAAAGGAATGGAGCAAAAATAACACCAATTTGTTTTAGATGGGTTTGATAAGAACGACCTACATTCCCATTGGAGCTCCACCAAGGAAGCGCTCGTTTTACTGCACTAAAGTTCTTAAATCAAAGGGCTATTAGTTCACGAATGCTACAAATCGGAGACGACCTTCCATTATCTCACTCCCAACAATCCAATCTCATGATAAGAATGCTATATGAAAAAGAATATCTACCGGTGAACCTAATAAAATTGCCAAATATACGTATCACTCAATTCTAGACACGAGAGAGAACGAATCTCTCTTATCTTGAAAGTAAGGCTAAATATATCTGCAACCAAAGAGAGAAAAAAGATGAAATGAGAGCTTTTAAGATTCCAAGTGAAGACTCGTTCAAACCTCATGAGGCGGGGGGGTCGAGATTTGAGAGATGAGAATAGAGGTGTTTGAGTGGATAAATATTTGTGATCGTCGTTGGCGTCAACAAGTTGAATAGTGGACCGAGGTTAGATTTTGATGAAATTGACCAACCCTGAATGTTAGAGGGGGTCGAGAAATTAATAGCGCATTTCAAATTGGATCTTTAAGTAAAAAGTTGTGCACAGATCAAATGAACCATACACGACACCATGTGATCCCGTCACTGCGTTATTCATATTTCCAATCAAATACCACGATCAAATGAGTAGATAAGAATGATAATGGAGTGGGATATTTTGTCTCCCTCTTTTAAGTAGATCCAAGCCCAACTGTCACGATGGTTTCTAGAAATAGTCTTTAGTCAAATAGTCTAATGTTGTGAGGTCCCTTAATTATAATTGTACTCTGTACTCGCAAAGCATAACCACCTGTTTGCTTTAAAATTAGTTATGAAATAGTGGAGGTTTGGAGCTTCAACCATTCGATTTTTACACGAAATGAGATCCTTTTCCAGTTGGATTAATATATGATTAGATGTGTCAAATTAGCGTCTAGTTATTATTTCAAACGAGATCTTTGAAAATTAAATATTTGACGTGTAAATGGTTAAAATTTGTGTCGACTAAACTTGACAACAAAGACTTAATATTCTCGAGACCGGGGATACAATGCGATTTCGATCTAATATTTGTTTACAAGTATAAATAAATATAAAAATAATATTCTAGACATTCACATAATGAGATTTTTTTTAACAATATATGTGTTAAGCCCATGTTCAATCTACTATTTCAAAATACAAGTATAAATCTACTATTTTAAAATACATTTTATAAAAAAAATGAGGTTCAACATGCCTTAAATATTTATTTCTCAACAATTTTTTTGGGCATGTATTTTATTGTTTTAAATCATAACTAGAAACTAATTCGACACATCTAATCATATAATAATCCAACCCGTACGAGATCCCATCCACGTCGAATTCGATTGGTTGAAGCTCAAAAGCTTCATTATTGCCTACCTAAATTTTAAAGCAAAAACTGGTGGTTCTGCTGCAATTTGCTGAACCCCATGGCAATATTTGGGAAATCAAGAATTTCAACGGTACAAAGTACAATTATAAGAAATTAAAGGAATTGCACAAAATATCAATTCGAATATATAACGGTAACACAGATACAGACGGTAATAAGCCGGGTTGTTTCATGAGTCCTAGAAATTCAGAAAACGACACTTAAGTTCCACTATACTCTTTTTAACATGAGTACTCAAACTTTCTTTCTCAATCACACGATTAGCATTTGATAGTAGATAGATGAATATTATTGGTAATCAATCTACCGTGACTCGTTACTTTAAATAGCCATTCGTTCTCTCTTAAAATTTATGACAACACAAAATTAAAAACATTAGAAAATATATTGCATAAAGTAGTTCGTTACAACACGGGTTAGCGTAAATAACATTGTAACTATAACCACGTTCAAGACACTTCATGTTTTGAGTGCATAGTAATGAATTTTGTTCATTAAGAACTCAAATGGGTTGAATAAGAAAGTTCACTGTTCATATAAAAAAAATTGAGTTGTGACAAAAATATCTGAATTTGCAAAATTCGAAAATCTGCGTGCAATTTTCCATGATAATCAACAACTCAAAAATTTGCATGCAATTTTCCCTTTAAAAGCAAAATCGACAACCTGTTTACTCCAACATTTCACGTAGTAAAACAAAAACAATCATTGATTCCACATTACAAATCCCACACGGTTCATTCGAAACTCATTAACGACGCTCACTAAGATATAACATACGCATCATAACCAATCCCCTAATTCTATATCGTCTCCACTCAGAGGCCACACTTGGCAAATAAGTAGCACCTTATCATACTAACTGCTACTAGACACGTCATGTTTGACTACGGAATTAACGATTCCATTTGTTTAGTGAAGTACCAAAATGGACTAAAAATAAGAATTTGGCAATACAAAACCCAATAAACTTAGAGTTGGGACAAAAGTACCAAACTTTACAAAGTCAGACAACCTACACATAAATTTTCCTTAAAAACCGAATCAACAACTTGTACGCTCTGGTATCTCACGTAGTGTAGCAAACCAATCACATCATACCACGTCACGAATACATTCAAACGTGTATTACAGTCGCTCGCTGGGAGTGTGACACAACATCTTGGGCCCGGACCAAAAGGTCGCGTCCTTTATTCTAGGATGAGTCCAAGCTCATCACGTCTCTCTAAACGAGCCGCCCTTGTCTGCCTCCAAAAAACGCGAGTCTCTTTCTCTCTCCAGATATTGGCCCTCAAAATTTGAAAAACTCACAATTTTACCCCCAAATAGAAAAAAAAAACCCTAACCCTAGCCGCACCTACACCAGGACACACACAAATAGGAATTTGTATAATCTTTGTGCATTTCTCTCGTTTCTCGATGAATATTTGGGTTTTTGGAGAGGAGCAATTGAATCTCTGGGTTTGATTTTGATTTGCTTTCATAAGATTAGGTTAGGGTTTGTAGGGAATGGAATGCTGTGGGGTGGGTCGTGATGGGAGTGGGTGGTGGAGGCGATGACTGGTGGTGGCGGCAGATGTCAGAGGCGAAGGAAAACCATGGCTGGTGGTAGGGGTGCCCAAGCCACCACCGAATCGAAAAAACAAGACAGTAAAAATTGCCCTAATTTGGTACCAGATTTTACCGAAAAGCCCTCGAGTCCCAAGAAAATTAGGAAACTACACCCGTCCCCCATAATTGAGTCAGATTTCTACACTCAAGCTCTTAAAGTTCTCTCCTTCCGCTCTCCCTTTGATTCTGAGGTCTCTCAGGCTCCTTTAGCTTCTATCTCGGGTGCTAATACTCTCCCCAGTGGGGTGTCTCATTTCTTAAACAGACACTCGGATAGCCGGAAAAGGCAAAAGAAGTCTCATTCGGGTTCGGAGAAGAAGTCGTCGTTCTCGGGGAGGCCGCGTGGAGGTAACATTTGGGTTGAAACCGAGGAGTATTTTCGTGAACTGAATGTGGAGGACGTCGAGAGGCTCCACAAGGTTTCAAATATCAGGTATTCTGGTGACGAGAAGTTCTTCTTTGTTCCTTCTTTGTATAATGACAGTGTGCGCACTCGATATGAAGTTTACAACGGCATGCTTGCAAGCGCTTGTCAAAATGATGGTTCTAATTCAGCAAATGGATTTGAAATGGATCATGATGGAAAGGATGAGGTCGAAGGAATAGTGAAAGCAGAGAATGATCCAAATATTGTGGATGTCAATAATGTTGGTGGAGAAAATACAGAGTCCGATAGTAAAGAAGAAAAAGGAGACAATAGTGAAAAGGATTTTTCATCTTTTAGTGGAATAGAATGGCTTTTAGGATCTAGCAGTAAGATTTATTTGACTTCGGAGCGTCCCTCTAAGAAACGGAAGCTACTAGGCAGAGATGCAGGGTTGGAGAAGCTTCTTGTGGCTCATCCGGTTGAAGGGTCTGATTCATTATGTCATTATTGTAGTTTTGGCGACACAGGCAACCAGTTGAATTGCTTGATTAAGTGTAGTTCTTGTGCCATGGTGGTCCATCAGCGGTGTTACGGTGTTCAGGAAGATGTTGATAGATCTTGGTTGTGTGCATGGTGTAAGTGGAAGAATGATGTGGGGTTCAGTAGTGAGAGGCCGTGTTTGCTTTGTTCAAAGCAAGGTGGTGCTTTGAAGCCTGTGCAAAAACGAGGCTTCACTAGTGAGAGCGGGGGGTCTGGGTTTCAGTTTGCTCACTTGTTTTGTTGCCAGTGGATGCCTGAGTTTTATTTGGAGAACACTAGGACAATGGAGCCAATAATGAATCTTGATGAGTTGAAGGACACTCGAAGGAAGTTAATTTGTTATTTGTGCAAGGTTAAGTGTGGTGCCTGTGTTCGGTGCAGTAACGGTATGTCTTGCTGCTTTCATTATGTTACCACACACACTACAGTTCTTTGCTGGATGGCAGACAGAAGAATGTTTTGTTATTTGGAATTTATTGTTATTTGATATAATTTGAAATGTACTGCCTAGGTGCAATGTTGACCTCTTGATCCTGTGTTTTTCACAGTTCTAGAATTTGAAATATTTGAGGAATCTGGCTTACTATTTGTAAAACCATTTTGTCATGGTGGACATCATAAGAAGATACAAGTTGATTAAAAAAAATCTGTTTATTCTGTCTATGTTTCCCTGTTTCTCCGGCCCTTTAAATCTTTTCCTTTCAATTTCCTGAAATAAATTATGTAACATTGACTTGAATATGAATTAAGTGCAAATTAATGAAAATTCTTACCTTTACAACCCATAATATTTGGCGACTGATTTTACCTGCAATTTTTGCTGACTTGTATTTTTTAATAATTTAATTTCTGCGTGTTAAGAAATGCTTGTGATACAAGGTTTCAGATGCCTAAGGCTCTGCCGCCTTGGTTTGGCTTTTTCTCTATTTTCCTAAAGTTCAGTCTGTCCTCAATCGAATTATATGCACCCTGGACTCCTTTCTGTCCAATTTCATTTTAAGATTGACAGATAACTGTAGGGTTCAAAAGAATATTCGTGATGCTTTCTGAAAGTAAGAGCGCGAATACCTTATGGAATTGTTTATTAAATATAAACGGATTGTTTACCACACTATATAATCGTTTTGCCCTTTACCGCGTAGTGGAATCAGTTGACTGTTCGTACAATGTAGTGATGACATTCCTGCGGCAACTTCAAATAACAAACTAAGCCTTATTCTTTGGCCTTTGGTGGTACTATTACGCACCTATTGTAACCAGCAAAATTAGGATCAAATACAAGATACATATCAATGAGGAAGATCCTTACTTTTTGAAAAAATTAAGTTCTTCAATAAACCTCACTGTATATTTTTATTGGAAGGATCAATTTATGTATGGTTGTGTTATCGGGAGATTTTCACAATATCATTCTTTAAAAGAACATGTAAGTTTTGTTTCTTGATATCGAGGATATATTTTGCAGGTTTGCTCTACAGCAATTTTGTTAGAAAGTCATGCATAACTAGGCAATTAATGATTTGTACTCGATTATAGCTAATAGGGTATTCCTTTTAACTCATGGCTTGATTTGATTTTTGTCATAGTTAGGTTAAATTTTCTTGTAACAGTCATATGATGATTGTATTTTAATGTTGCAGAATTGCAGGATATTTTTTCCTGTATCCTTCTAAATTTGCGTGCAATGATTCTTTGGTGATTGAATTTTATAATCGCTAAATAGTAAAATAAGTTATTCTGTTTGCTTCATTCATTTTTGTATATGGTGTTGGTTGTAGGCTCTAAATACTTAGCACTTGTATTCACCAAAATGGTTTCTTCTGTTTGCTTGCTTGTGGGATTTTGGATGCAAATTACTTTAGGAATTCAAATTGCAGTTGACAATATGCAGATTGGTAAAAGTTCTGTTAAATTGGAGTTCCCAAGTGGAAGGTTCGGCTATATCTTAATGAGGATTCTGAATGATCTTTGTTAATATTACTATGGTTATAGCCTATATATACATATATAGAAGGGCACAGCTATTTGAATGAAAAAAGGTGCGTCGCCTTATCAATTCGATGGAAGTTGAGAAGCTAGAGAATGAAAGGGTTATATCTTCATTGCAGTTAGTATTCCATTTTTACACCAAATGCAAAATTTAAGTCAAGCTGGATGGTAAAGTCATTCTGTTCTCTCCTGAAAATAAGGGCATATCTGTTTTCTGACTATGGAAATGGATTCTGTTTCTTGGATGAAATGAAGCTCGCACTATATTATCAAAATAATAAGTTTCCTTGTAATTCATCTGAATACTTGTATCGTCATGAAAAAATAAAAGAGTATTTTGAGAGACTTGACTTCCAAAACTTTATGGTTTTACATGGGCAACCATCCAAATACTTGGTGATATTCAGAGAGTTGAATTAAACTTCAAAATATGAAAAACGTTTGTCAATAGACCCCAACATATGGGGACTTCTTCCAATTTATATTGTATCTTGTTTTATTCTTTTTCTCTCTTTGCTGTTGGTTATTCATTGGTTTTGTTGCGTCTTTGTCAGAGATCAGCTATTATGTAGAAGTTATTTCTGTGTGGGCATCAGTGGTTGTTTAACATCATCTCATGTGGAACAACTGTATAATTTTAAATTGCAATGCTGGTATCATTTATTCACCCCCTTCTTTTATAGGGGATCGAAAGTTTTTAAATAAGTTGAGTTTCGTCTGCAGTAGTGGAAGATCTATGTTTCTTTTGTTGCTAGCGAATTTTTTTACTGGTTGTTACTGATTAAAATTTTTATTTGGCGTTTCATAGGAGCTTGTAGAACTTCTTTCCATCCTATATGTGCTAGGGAGGCAAGACACAGAATGGAGATATGGGGTAAACTTGGATTTGATGAGGTGCGCTAATTCTTATGATTATTAAAGTAGTCATCAACGGACAATATCTATTGATACCTTTATCTTCAGAGGAACTATGATTATCATAATTTTGTTGATGTTATAGTGTTAACTTGAAAATGCTTTTCTTTTGTTGCTAAACTTATTTTTTTCCTGAACCGCTTCATGTTGTGAGAAATTCTATTCAATGTTTACTATCTTCCTTTGATAATATTTTCTTCACTGCCTATATCTTTTAGGTTGAATTGCGTGCATTTTGCTCGAAACATTCAGAAGTCCAGAATGACAGTGGAGCTCAACAGACTGGATGTGTTTCATTGGCAGTTGATTCTGTCTGTAACGTCAGTATGCATCAACAGATAGCATCAATAGCAAAGGAGCCTCACAAGTTAAAAATTAGCCAAAGTAACGGTGATAAATTGGCCGTTCACATTAGAACATCTGATGCGGATCTAAGCAAGCTGGATGGTAATATATTGCACGAAGAATTGTTAGATAATAGGTCAAATGCCAAATCTCAGCCAGAAAGTGGGGATGCACAGCACCCTATAGATAATGATCCATTGGCTAGGAACAACAACGAAGATGTCAATGCTTGTGATTCTCTGAATTTTATCAGGATACTGAAGAAGGTATTCTGAAATTGTGAGTATATTAGCACTGAGAGCTGGACATTTTTCTTTGTTTTAGTGATTTTATCTACTTGTGTTTCATGCAGTTAACTGATCTGGGCAAAGTTGATGTAAGAGGCGTGGCTTCAGAGATTGGTGTATCGCCTGATTTATTGAGCAAAATATTCATTGTAATGTGCATTTTCATTGTTTTCTTTTCCTTTTCTATTTCCTATTTTTGGGTGAATGATTTGATTAAAATGCGAGTTAGTCGCATCCGTTTCTTGCCTACCCTATTCATTTGGATTGATGCTGGTTTGATCATGTTTTTGTTAATTTTAGAAACTTGAAAAGAAAAATATGATTTGCGTTTTGAGTTGCTGCATTCCAATTCCCTTTTCCTTTGTGCAGGATAATCACATGGTTCCTGAGTTGCAATGTAAAGTAATGAAATGGTTGAGAAATCATGCCTATATTAACAGCTTTCAGAAAACTCTGAAAGTCAAAATGAGATCTGGAGTAGCACGAAAAGATGAGGCAAATGTAGCTGATGGTGCAGGTGCTGTTTTGGTAGAGGAGTCTGATATCTCTGGTGTCGCCCCTGTTAAATCTGTTCCACCTCGGAGAAGAACCAAAAGCAATATTCGGATTTTGAATGATGAGAAGTTAAGCTTTTCTAAGGAAAAGATTAACGACAATGGAATAATAATGACTGGTTTTGAAAATGGCCTTCTTGATGGGGAAGACTCAACTGGTCCATGCGGGGAGTCTGTCCTCGATGGAACCATGAAGGTATTTGTCTTATTGCATTTTTTGTTTGCTTTCGTGATGAAAGTTATAGATAAATCGATTATAGATAAATCGAAGTTATAGCCATTGTGTAAGTCTAACGACCATGGATTCGCGTGTAGTATTCTGTCAAAGGGTTTTCCCATTTTCTATTACTGGTAGAATTGGTTAACATGCAAATGGTTATTTTTAACAATAATCTGCTCCTCTCTTATCTATTGATATCTTAATATTACTAAACGTTATAACTTTAATTTTAAAGTAAATTGGATGGTTCGATTTTGCGCTCCACTGGACTTTTTTCTACTTCAAGCCACTTATTTTTTGATTTTCTCGTGGCATTAGTCATTTTTGTGATATTAAACTTCAGCCAAAACAGTACAACTATATTGTTTTTGATTGAAATACAAAAGGGTTATTGGAAATTCTGTGTAAAATAATCTTGTTGTCCCAAAAGTCAAAGCATCACGTCTGTTTCAAAAATGAATGGTAACTATTTGTGGTACTAACGACTTTTCAACTGCAGAACTTTCTATATAATGAGTTCTTGCACTAAGACTACTTTCCAATTAGCCGCCTTTTTGGGTTTTAGTTAAAGAACATAAAATATCATTGTCAATTGTCATTCGTATACCAGACCCATGCTTGTCATTTCAATTGCTTGTAAGGCGTCGAGTGTATGGAAGTTATATAGTATTCTCCATGTTATGCAGATCACGGTTAATCCAGAGCAGCACCAAGATAATCCCGCAAATGGTTCTCTGAAAAATGAAGGTGGTTGGTCTGGTCACTCATGTAATGTTTCTATTTGGTTTTCTGGAATTCCATTTTACGCATATAATTTTAAGCTTTTACCTATTTGAAGTGTTCTTTTGTTTATTATGTTTTTTTGTAATAAGAGGATTGACCCAATAGGAATATAAATAATAATAATGTACAGTATTGATACAAAGACAGTAATGAAACATTGATGCTTTTCCTTGCCGGGAATCCTTTGTCTGCAAAACTATCCAAAATTACATAAAATTTAATGAAACTCAAGGAACCTATTATCTTCAAAACTAGCATAAGGAAATATAAATCATTGAAATTTCAATGAAAAGGCTGTACTTTCTTCTTGAATTGTTTATTTTATTTATTTATTTATTTATTTTTGGAAAATTATGTAAGATTTAATGAAACGTACGATGTGTTTCATCTACAAAACCAGCGTGTTTCATCTACAAAACCAGGTTATTGTGAACAGTTTTTATGAGTTGTGTTTTACTATTTTTCACTATTCTGAATTTTCAAACGTATGATAAAGTAAGTGCTTTTCATTTGGGTTTCAATAATTTGGGTTGGTGTAATGGAGAATTAAGATTGAAAAGTAGAATGGCCTTTTGAAGTGGAGAATTTTTTTTGGGATGTGTAAAAAGGTAGAAGCATGGAAAATTTGATGTTCAGAGGGAATATACCAATATTTGCTGTTTTTGTTTGGTAGTATATAATATCACGGAGTTCGGTTTAGGCAGGAGGTTTGCTTCCATGTTTCATTTATTTTTTTTATGGCTTTTCATACTCGCCTTTTCCACATGGACAGATGAGCTTTCAAAAGCTTTGACCCAAAGTCTTACTGATGATTGTCATGTTGGGGGGCCCTCAGCAACTGAGCAGAATACTCTTGCAAATTCTGATATGGAGAATAATCGTTCACTCTTGCCGATGTAAGTTTTACAACGTGATTGTTAGTTGTCATATTGAAGTATTGATCTAGAAGAGGATTCTGCATTCTCGCTTATAGCCTTTTTCCTTTCGTTTTTTTCCTGTAAGCCAACAATATTGGTGATTTAGTTAGAAAAAAACTGACAATTTCAGTTCTCGTCTTGTAGAAATTGGGAAGCTATGTCCAATTCTTACATACACCCATTTATATACAGCAAATTGATGCAAATAAGAAATGGCGTGCTATCCCAAACTGCATGTCATGAGTCTGATTGTAAGATCCCATCTGATGCTCCTTTGGTATATCCTGTTTGTGTTGGGTGGTTGCTTACTTAATTTGGCAGGTTTAGGGGAGAGAGAAGTTCCACAGTTAGAAGCATCATCTAGTTCAGGCCTTTGTTGTAATAATCACAATCTACGTTCAACTTGTGGCGATCAGCCTATCAAGTGTGATGGAGTAAATCTTGATCAGTTGGTCAAGGCGAGAAATGTGGGTCTCCTAAAACTGTCTCCAGAAGATGAAGTGGAAGGAGAACTTATCTATCATCAGCACAGACTGCTTTGCAATGCTGTTTCCAGGAAACACTTTAGTGGTCTGTACTTTGTCCTGTTATGACTTGCCTATAGTAATTTGGGTGCTGCTCCGTTTCTGATTGTAGATTTGCATATTTTGCATTTTTATGTTGGACAAGTGTCATAGTTTGTGGTATCTTATCATATCATTTTTTTGCTACTTTCTGAGCAGATGATTTGATACGTAAGGTTGTTAGGAGTCTTCCACAGGAGGTTGATGCAGCAGGAAAACAAAAATGGGATGATGTGTGTGTTAGTCAGTATCACTATGAGCTTAGGGAAGCAAAAAAACTGGGAAGAAAAGAAAGACGGCATAAGGAAGCTCAGGCTGTATTGGCTGCTGCAACAGCTGCAGCCGCAGCTTCCTCTAGGTTATCATCTATAAGAAAAGATGCCCTAGAAGGACCTGCGCAGCAGCAGGTATTATTTCTGCCTGTGCTTCAGTGAGGCATGACAGAAATAATTCATTAATTTATTTGTACAAATTTTTTGGCAGGATCATTTGAAGATGAGTGCATCTGATGGAAGGTCCACGTTATACTCTCAGCTGAATCCTCGAGTGAAAGAGATTTTTTCAAGATCTGCTGTTGCAAGGCCATCGTCAGATACGAACTCTGATATTTTCCAGTTAGCTCCCAGAGAACATCCTCGGACGTGTGACATCTGCAGTCGGTCTGAGACATTTCTCAATCCAATTTTAGTCTGTTCGAAATGCAAGGTTTTACTCTTTACACATCATACTGACAATATTGATACTTGTTCTTATTTCTTATTTCTTATTTATCATGCATAATTCTTGCTTTTTGTCTGACAGGTTGCAGTTCATTTAGATTGTTATTGTAGTATCAAAAGCTCAACGGGGCCATGGCATTGTGAATTATGCGAAAACTTGTTTTCTTCTCGAAGCTCTGGACCTCCAACTACTAATTCCTGGGAGAAGCCTTATTTTGTTGCAGAATGTGGTTTATGTGGTGGGACTGCAGGTGCTTTTAGAAAGTCAGTCGATGGTCAATGGATTCACGCATTCTGTGCTGAAGTAAATAATCTTCTTTCATCTTTTGCTACTCATTCTCCACCATCTGTCATTGTCATCCTTTTGATTTCAGTCATTGTCATCCTTTTCATTTTCATTAAGTGTTTGTTTTATTTTTCTCGTGATAGTGGGTGTTAGATTCAACATTTAGAAGGGGTCAAGTAAATCCTATTGAGGGAATGGTAAGCGAATTTACAATTAGGGACACTTTTGTACTTGTGATCCTAGACTGTTTATCCGGTATTTATTACTGTAGTTTGTTCTGTTACATACCAGGACACAGTGTGCAAGGAAAGTGAACGGTGCATCGTGTGCCTTCAGAAACATGGTGTCTGCCTTAAGGTGAAGATTTTTAAGAGTTGTGGCTTGCCTTTCTAACTTTTTGTTCTTTTCTCTCTCTCTCTCTTCATCAGGGAACTTAATTTATTATTGTAAATGTTCAGTGTAGTTATGGTCACTGTCAGAGCACATTCCATCCTACTTGTGCTAGAAGTGCTGGTTTCTACATGAATGTGAGGACTGATGGAGGCAAATTGCAGCACAAGGCTTATTGTGAAAAACATAGCATGGAACAGAGATCAAAGGTTGATATTATTTCTTTTTTGCCTTGGTTATTTGTTCTGATTGTTTGTTTATAATCTAACATTGATAGTTTTTACTTGATATACTCGTGCAGGCTGACATTCAGAGGTATGGAGTTGAAGAGTTTAAGGGTCTTAAACAAGTCAGGGTATGTGATCATAACTACGTACATATTATAATCTATAACAATGCATTTTGGTGCAAGCTGTGTACTCACTGGTACTGCATGTACGGTTTATATTTTGGTAGTCGTAATTATTTATCTTCCCAAAAATAAAAAATGCATCTGCAATTTATGAGAGAGCAATAAAGTGCAGCCATAATTATAATAAACGGCCAGTCTTGCTGGAAAAGCAGTTAACCGAACTTGGCACGGTCCTGTTATGCTTATGGACCTGTTCACAATCGAACGGACCAAGAACATTCCTACCTATTCCCCGTCCTGTTACTCTCTTAGATCCGTGAACAATTGTACTGACCAACAATAGTTCGACCTAGCCGATTACTGTGTAAACCACAGACTGGTTCTTTAATAATTTCCAATGACTATTGTTGGTTATTATAAAAATATTTCGCTAGTTTTTAATTAATAAATAACTACTGTATGATTTATTATTCAGTACAAAAAGAAAATATTTCAATTTTTTTTAATTAATAAATAACTACCGTATGATTTTCTAATATGTAGAGTAACAGATTTTAGCTGAAAAGAACCTAACAACTGAAAATTTTAAATAGAAAAGGAAAATAAGATAATATATGAGCATTGTAAGTTTGAAGCAATTCGTAGAATAGGAAATCATGATAAAGATGATGATGCACAATATCATTTTCGAATCAAAATTAAGCCCTTGTTTGATTCCTGTTATTTTCAAAATACATTTTCCTCTCCCTTCTTTTCAACCACACATTCTTCAATAAAATAATATTACACGCAAATCCAAATTTTTCTTATTTTTAACCACACATTTTTTATCAATCTACTCTTTCAAAATGCATTCTTTGCAAAAAATGGGGCCCAAACAGGCGCTGAACAAATATTCCCTTCACCTTCTATTTGAACATGTTATAATAGCAATATAATATATGTTCATAATGTCAGTAAGCGTATAAATTATGACTTCATGCTAGAGGAAAGAAACATGGCATACAGATTAAAATAATAAATATAGTACCTTTCTCATGAACGACAAGCCAGTTAAAACTTCTAATTTACCCTCAATAAACAAACAAAAATAATGCCTCACCGAACTCAGCATTGACCCAATGATTAAGCCAGTGACCTAATAGGATCAATGTCCAGCTGAGTGTCACAACTATGAATTGAACACTATAAATATAAAGGCTCGGATGTTATTTTCGTTGAAGAATGATTTCTGCTGTTTTTTATTGATCTCCCCTTGAGACCGCAAGTCTTACTTCTGACGCTGTCTTGTTTTGGAGTTAATGAACGGTGTTGATGCAGAATGGGATAGTAGAGTAGAGCGTTTCAATAATCAGAAGTCTGCATAATTAGAAAAACACACTCCTATTTATACTGAAATTCCATAGTAAAAATGGAAATTTACCAGACCAGTAATAATGGATTTTTTCCAAATTTTAACCTGATAGTTATGAAAAATAAATAATTCTAAACGCAATCAAATAAATCAAAACAAATCAAAATATACTTCTATTCTTGTGCCTAAAAATAAACTTTTGATGGATGGCAAGTTCTAAGGATATCCATATTAGTATCTTTATCACGTGGTCAGTCTGGGAAATTTGATCGGCAGTGGTTAGTGATGGACTGAGCGGCAAATGATCGAAGTTAAAGGGTTATTTTGGTGTTATATTATGGTGATGTTATTTATAGGTGCTGGTCAGCAGTATGTATTATTGCTGCAGGGGATGCTATCATGAGGGAAGATCGATGACTGAGGTGAGGTGAAATGGAAGTGGCTAGCTCCTAGATCTGAGATAAGGAAACGAATGAAAGGTTGCTTTGAATCATTTTTGGCAACAATTTTACGGCTGCTTCAGGTCTTCAAGCTTCTTGTTGGACTGAACTGAAATAATGATCTAAGATGATGAATGATGAGCAGAATGGGTTAATGCTGCAGTGAGGATGCTATGATGAAGGGAGTTCAATGACTGAGGTGAGAGATGGAATGGAAGTGGGAAACGAATGAACGGTTGCTTCAAATAGGCTTTTCCAACAATTTTGGTGCTGATTCAGGTCTTCAAGCTTGTTTATGTAATGATGGCGGTGGCACAGACCTGCGATGCTGAAGATCATGGATTGAAAATTTGAAATTATAGAGATGGAGAGGAAGGAGACAGGGTTTCTCTTTGCAATTGGGTCATGTCTTTACAATGTCAATATTTGCTCTGTTTGGTACACATTAAAATTTTTATTCTCATTCTTGTACTCATTTTCAACCACACATTCTTCAATAAAATAATATTTTCCATCACATCAATCACTTTTCCTTATTTTTTGTCTTTTTATGCAAAGGGTAGAGAGTTTATGAATCATTTTGGATTTTTTTTTATTCCATCTCAACACTGTGGGGTGGGCAATGTTATTTTCAGAACCTTAGTTTGTCTACCTTGAATTGACCCTCGGGGAGCTGCATGGATCTTTTTTCTTTTTATGTATTCTTAATCTCTAATGACGGAATCCAACTCTGTACGTTCCCTTTTTTTTATAACAGTATTGATGTTAATCTTCTTGTTTGGAGTTTCTAGAACATGAAGAGAATGGATGTGCCGGTTTTTCTTTTGTGTCTTCGTTAATAATTTAGTTGTCGATGTTATTCCTTGTGTTCTTATGGATGACTGTTTCTATGGCCGTTCATCTTATTTAAATAGACTTGTCTTTTACCTGCTTATTCTTTGTTTTATTTTCTTGGTTGGCTGGCTCTGTTGTTTTAAAAACAACCACAAATCAGCTTTGTGTTTGTTGGTGTATGTTATGGTATTGCCTGTTATCTTTTTGTGGCTACTTTGAACTCTTCATTTTGATGGATTTGTTCTCTTTGTACTATGGATTATTTTTTGCAGGTTGAATTGGAAAGATTGCGTCTTCTATGTGAAAGAATTGTCAAACGAGAGAAATTGAAAGTAAGCCTTTGCCTAACACTGCCAATGTTCATAGTTACCTCCACCTCGATCGTCTACCCCCACACTGTTCTTTTGTGGTCCCTTTCTTTTCTCGTTCTAGTTTTCTTTCAAACAGAAGTATATCGCCGCTGCTATGTTTTTTGGTATAAAATGTGCCAATTTGGCCTTTTTGGTGGTTCCGTCACTGTCACCTGAATGATCATTTTCTTCTGTTCTGTGCTTTGCAGCGTGAATTGGCTCTTTGTTCACATGGTATTCTTGCTTCAAGTCGAGGATCTGTTCTGTCTGCTTTGGCTCGTCATCCTTTTTATCAACCTGATGTTAGTTCAGAATCTGCTACAACCTCAATCAAGGGTTATACCACCGATGACTACAAACCAGGAAGTGAAATAGTGCAAATAGCAGATGACGTGACAGTAGATAGCACAACTACAGGTAAAAGGCGAGTTAAGCTTCCCATGTCCATGGACAATGACAGAAAAACAGATGACAGTTCTACATCCCAAAACCTTTCAACGCCAAAACCTATTGAGAGGATTTCATTTTCTGGGAAGCAAGTTCCGCAGAGACTTTCTGTTACATCAAGGAATGTTTCGGATGACGCGGACAAGCGTTCAAAATATAGAAAAGTAAGTGTTTGTTTGTGAGGGTTGTGGTTTGAGTTTTCTCCTTTCTTTCAAGCATCATAGTCAATTACTAGTACATGAAATAATGCAGCATACTGAAACTTTGGCAAAAGAGTTGGTGATGACATCAGATCAAGCATCTATGAAGAATCAGCGGCTACCTAAAGGATTTGTTTACGTTCCAATTCGATCCCTTCCCAAGGACAAGGAGACAACTCCAGATTCGAGTTCGCAGGAACCAGCAGAACAAAATGGATAGCTTGATTCTTTGGAATCTTAGATGCATTTCTGGATGTCGGAAAATTCCCATTGTGGAATGTTCTCTTTCTTGGCACTAACATGTACGGTGCTCAAGAAAGGCGGCCCTTCGTCTTCATGGTTGGGACGAGGAAGGTTGTTGTACATGCATTGTCTGAATACATTGTACAGTGGGTTGGGGAAATATTACCAATGCATGTATCTCAAGCGGCTCAATTTGCTTAAGTTAGGTTGCTTTTTAACCAAATTTTTGTTTCTTTCTTTCCCCCTGCTGGAAAGGGAATGGAAGGTATGCTTCTTGTAATTGTATACATCTGTCGGAAGGTATTTGCCTATTCCCGGGCTTTGTAAAGTCGGTGTAAATATGAACTTATATGTCAGAACATTCTAAAAGAATTTGCCCAGCAGAAAATTGATAATAGAGTAAACATCATTTTTAGCCCCTCGTCTAACGTTCAAAACCTCTTTTTTCAGTAACATCTTTATAAAATAAAACATTTTGCACGGAAAATAAATCACTATTTCAAAACTCATTTTTTCCAAATAGTTCTTTTTAATAACAGGAACTTTGTATGCTCCAGTTGGTAACATTTTTCTGCTTTCTTTAATTGTACGCCAGTGTAATTTAGGGCTTGTTTGGTACAGTTCGTCTAATAAAAGTCAACAATAACGACTAGTTTTTCAATTTTAATTCGATTTTGATCTCTATCAAACATTCTCTTATTTCTCGTGAATTTATTTTGCCCTTTTCAAAGCAATCATTTCCGAATCTTTTTAAGAAATTTCACTTCAATTGAAACTTCTTTCCAAATTGGCTGGGTTTATGAATTTGCTTACGTTTATCGTAGAAGAATTTTTAAGGAAGTTATCCTAATTGTTAAAAGAAAAAATTAAAAGCCCTTATAATCAAAAGAATCACTTTTATAAGTTAATTAATCGGATTGAAAAACAACTGTCGAATTTTAAAAGTTTCTTTTGATTTCTCAAAAGTCAAGCCAAACAAGTCCTTAAAATGCTCTACTTCTTCCAAAACACTTTAAGATCTCCCATGACAGGTACCCCTGCATTTACAAAAAAGGCTACTAAAATTCACTATAAATTGATTTGTCATAAATACTCAAAATCGGTAAATGCTCAAAGCCATATAAAAATGTTGGTTAAATCTACTCACGGCCATTGTGCTTTATACATAGTGTCACCATGATCATCCAAATTTGTTTTAATTTATTATGATTATTGTACTTTATATTTATTGTCATGATGAACACTTAAATTGTTTTTTATGCAATATGACCACCTAATTTTATATAAACATTTCAGTCAAGTCATACAATTATTACAACAACACACACACACACACACTAATCCACACATAATTATTACCACAAAAGGAACACTTGTTATGGTAAGTCAAATATGTATCAAGTCGCATTGAATCTTTCATCAGAGCTAGGGTTACATATGGCAAAATGATAGGAGTGTATTTATCGATTCCAAAATGACGAGAAACAAGTTTATGTTTTGAATTAAAAAATGGTAAGGAGTCGAATTTGTAAAGCCAAAAAAAAAAAATGAATATTTTAACTCAATGAACAAAGAACACTTCTTTCTCGAATGACTAGCAAAGCTTAAGAACCACAAAAATTGCATCGACGTAATCCAATTTTCAATGATTTTCAGGGCACGATTTATAACTGAAAACTCTCAAAATAAGCGTTCACGAGAACTCACGTAACATTTCTTAAAAAGCTACTGCTAATAAGGAAAAGGGCCAAAAAAAAGTGCAAAAAAAAAAAAAAAAAAGTCGCCAAATAAGACATCCAGTCTGGTCCCAAATCCAACATGGCACCGCGTTTTCTCCTTAGACGCCTCTTCTTTACCAGTACATTATCATTTCCCCCAATATTCTCTCGCTCTCAATTTCCCCTCTGATGTGCGCACAGAAGTCAGAATTTCGTAAACCCTTCCAACCGTAATCCAACGAACTACAAAACCCTGTAATAGAATTCCAATTGGGGAAAAAGAAGAACGATTTTTTCTGATATACTTGTATTTTCTTACTCAAATAAGCTTTGGAGTTCTTGTTTCAATTCATGGATTTGACTCTCAATCATCACAATGCATCGCATACCAAAAATCTTCATGCATAGTTCTGACCGTCGCAAAACCCGCTCGAAATCTCGCTCCACTTCTAGCTCAAATTCCACTCCAAGCCGCTTACCTGAGAAGCCGATTCCGAGACTCGAGCGGCTTAACGCTGTGAAAAACATTGACTATGAATACATCCCGTCAACTTCCTCGACTTCAGCATTATCGGCATCGTGTTCGTCTGAGGAATCTTTACGAGGGCGGTCGAGGGATTTGTACAGCGGCCAAACGAGCTTACGAATCGAAGGGATTGATGGGCAGTTAGAATTTATCTGTGAAACGCTGGGATTCTCTGGAATTGAGGATTTTGGGATACCTGTTGCAGAATACGAGGCTATGAAGGTCAGATCTTCTGTTGCTCTTGGTCAGAAAATTGACGACAGTAATGGTAGTGCTCTTGAAATTTCCAGTGGTGGTGGTGGTATTTTGAATTTAAGGAATCAGAAAACCGAGGACAGTATTAGTAATGTAATTGAAATTTCCGTTCCTAGTTGTAATGAGGTTGTTGAGGTAATTAATCAGAAAGTTGAGTGTAATGATATTGAGGATTTAAGACTTTCAAATAGCAGTAGTGGTAGTAGTTTTAGTATTATCAGCAGAGGTGATGATGATGGCCTATGTGAACTATCAAAAAGGCTAGAGGATAGTGGAAGGATAGGTAATCTAATTTTCAGCAAGAATGCACGTGTTAAATCGGGGGAAATATGTACAAATGGTATTAAGGGTGTGCGACCACCAGTTCTGGCACCGCCACCTTCAATGTCATTGCCTTTGATTGATAACGAGTGCTCAACTTGGGATATTTTGAAATCATTTGCACCAGACAGTGATAAAAGCTTTTTGAGGTTTGAAAGAGGGTTTGGTTCAGAAGAGGACGAACAAGAGACTGAAGTAGTTGGTGGGAGGAGGGATGACGGGCGGGAAAGTTTTATGAGGAAGAGAAGGATAATGATGAGAGAAGATAATGGTGTGATATCTGGGTCATGTTCATTTACCACAACTTCGATTGATGATGATTCTTCGAGTACAACTACGGAGCCTGCATCCTATGTATCACCCAATGAGAGATTTAGACGCATTAGTGTGGACTGGCATAAAGGGGATCTCTTGGGTCGGGGATCATTTGGATCTGTCTATGAAGGAATTACTGGGTAAGGGCCACTTCTTTTCACTTATTCTCCTGGGTGCTAACTTGCAATGAAATTGTTAAGCATGGAACCGTATTTATAACATCTGGGTTTTGCATTTTATATCTAAAACTTTGAACTCCTGTTCTTATTTATTTTGGCCGCAAAAAAATCTATTGAATTGTTCATTAAAAATGAAACTATGGATTCTGTTAATCTGATGGTTTGCTTTTCAGTAAAATTCTAAAGTTAATTCTTTATCAATTAAGAAAGAAAAGTTTGTAGTTTGAAAGATTTCCTTTCCTCGCAATGAATTGGTTGCTTCCTGATAAAGGCAGATAAATAGCCACTCCAGTGGTTCAATAGATTCCAACTGCTGCCAGATAATGGTTGCTTTTAGAGAATTATTTGTTCAGACAACAAATCTTTCAACTTTATTTGTCTATGATGGATGTTTTTCTTTCATTTTTATATGTAGTAAAAGATCCAAAGCTTGGAGTTGAAAAAAACTAAAATTTTGATAAAGGAACCTTTCAA
>CAIGRL010184798.1:0-33479 GCA_903798325.1 Fraxinus xanthoxyloides | reverse complement strand
ATAATAGATATTGCCATAATTATGGATCGATTATTTATTTATCAATAGTGTCTATGTCCAAAGTTGATTGGACTTAGGGCATAACACTTACACTACTAACCTTTGGAGTTGTAGAAGCTAGAAAGGCAATTGGGGGAAAAAAAAAAAAAGGCACAATGTAAACCCTACTAAAGGACCGAATTTCATTTTGACATTCTTGTACGTAAGTCTCACTCGCACTTGAGTATAACTATTTGTGGTGATAATTTGGTATGTAATTTATACCTCTATACACACAGGTAAAGAGCATCTTACCACACATGATTAAATCTTTGATTAGTGCATTTCACTCGTGCATTTAGTACTACTTAATCTTGATATTTCGTTTGATTCTATGAATTTTTAGAACGTTTTGATTTGTATTTTCATGTTGTTTTATAAGTTAGGTGAATTGTTGTAAATGGTAAAAAAAATTGGAGAAAATAGTGTTGTTGGCATGAATCAATGAGAAGTTAAATATTGATTACGTGAAACTTGATGAATAGAGGTTAAACTGAAAGAAAGAAGTGAAAAACGATGAGAAATTATGAAATCTAAAGTTTGATTACTCAATCGGAACTTTTTAACAGTTGATTTGGACCAAAAAACAATAATTCAAGATTTCTATGAGTCAATTGGATGCAATTAGAAATAAAGAAAAAGAAAAAAAGAGTGAAATATGATAAATCAATTTTCAACAGCACTGGCATGTTCAAGATTTTTAGCCAAAGGTTGAGATCCATTTTGAAATAGTAGACACTCGAATTGGAAAAGTGTTATTTCTAATAAATTTGGAGCTCTTTGAGTTATATTTCCAACGATCTTTGAATCGTCTCTATAGGATATCGGAGGAAAAAGTTAATGTAAAAATATTGAAAGATGTGATGTGCTTAATTTTTCCCAAAAGTGGGCGCCCCAATGCCCTATATTGAGTAAAGAACAGCAAATGGCGCCCCAGTGCCACTTCACTAGTGTCCCAGTATCGTATCTCCGTCCAACTACAATTTTGAGAGTTTTATCCTTTCTAAAAGCTCAATTAGACTAAAACTCATCTAACACTTGGGAAAAACATCATATAGCCTAGAAGAGACTCTTAAACTACAATTCATCAAGACAAAGCGCAATAAAGCAATCAAGAGAACAAGAAGAACATCAATTGCTTCAAGATTAAAAATTAGTTTTTATTTCTCTTCTTCTTTTCTATGTTATTATTGATAATTTCTAGATTTTCTTATTCTGGAATCATGAACTAATTTCTATTTCTAGGGTTTGATATAACCAAAAATCGAGATTATCTGTTGATTTAATTAGTTATTTCTTTGAGATTTTCCATTCCGTTTATTTGTGTTATTTGAGTTTATTGCTTTCAATTAGAGATAAGTGTCTCTAATTGAGAAACATAGTCGATAGTTAGGTGAAATAACAACTTTAGGCTTTCTTGTATTGATTAATTCTTCAGCCTTCTATTAAAATCGTTGAATTCGTCATGACATTCATCGTAGATTTAGTTTTAAAATATTGGTATTAAATTGAGATTGTCTAGATAAAATATAAACTATTCAATTATAGTACTCAAACAAAATTGATATTCAATGTCCGTGGGTTTGACATCCTAACTTAATCATTATATTATAAAATTTTATAATTGCGGTATAGAAAGAAACAAGTTTTAGGCATAGTTGTTGGGATTGATTTATTTGATTTTTACTAATATTTTCACTAAATAACTTTTGTTTTGTTTTGATTTAGATTTCTTTACTTTTAATAGTTTTCTTGTTTTTATTTCGGTTCTTTATGCGAAGATCGAAGAGTTCTGAAATACTACCCATTGATCTTGAGATCGAAAGAATTTTTCGATTTTTAAGGAGTATAAGAAGAAACGAACTCAAAGCAAACCAGCAAACGGAAACAACCAAGAGCAAGTAATTCAAGATTATGTTCGACCAGATGTCAAGACAACTACTTCGGTATTACACCCTAAACGATAACTGCAAACAACTTTGAACTAGAGCCTGGATTGATCAGCATGGTAGGACAAAATCAGTTCAGGGGATCTCCACTGGATGATCCTAATGTTCATTTGGCTTCTTTTCTGAAGATTTGTGATACCGTGGAGATGAACGACGTTACCAAAAAAGCAATCAGGCTGCTTTTGTTTTCATTCTCCTTAAAGGATGAAGCAAAAGGATTGTTTTAATCATTGTCGTATAGATCTACCACCACTTGGGAGGGATTGCCTCAGAAATTTCTCACAAAATTATTTTTCCCTTCCAAGTCAACTCAATTGCAGAATAAGATTGGGATGTTTAGACAATCTGATATCAAACCACTCTATGAATCTTGGGAGAGATTCAAATACTTGCTTAGAATATGCCCTCGGCATGGTTATCAAAATTTGAAGCAAATTGAGATTTTCTACAATTGGTTGAATGTTCAGATATAAACAATAGTTGATGTTGCTGCAGATGATACCCTGATGGCTAAGACTGGAAATTTTGCGTACTCCTTGCTGGATGAAATAGCCACCAACAGTTATCAATGACCAAGTAAGTGTTCTAGTTCTGAAAAAGTTGCTGCTCTTCATGAGGTGGATTCAATTACAGCTCTTGCAGCTCAAATGTCATCACTCACAACCCAAATAACTACATTAACTCCACAAGGGACTCAACAGAAAACAGATTCTGTTATGGCTGCTTCTACATCACTCTAAGAGATTGAAGTGGAAGATGACCAGTTTTAGCATGTAAAAGGCTGAAATTTCAACCAAAAAGGGGATAGCTCATCAAACTACTACCATCCAGAGCTGCAAAACGATGAGAATCTATCTTATGTAACACCGTGAATGTATTGCAACCCTCTCTTAGGCTCAATAATCAAGCTTCTGAAGAAAAGTCATCACTAGAGGATATTTTAGGAGCATTTATTTCAGAGACTAGGGTGAGGTTCAACAAGAATGAGTCAAGACTAGACATCATCAAAACTTATATGACCAACGTGGGCCCACAGTGAAAAATCTTGAAGTGTAGATTGGTCAGCTAGCTACTGTAATAAAATCTCAAACCAGAGGAAAATTTCCCAATGACATAAAGCTAAACCTAAGGGAACATTGTAGTGACATCACCCTGAGAAGTGGCAAAGAAATTGGAGAGAGCGAACCTAAAGAAGCTGTGGTTTCTAGACTAGATTTCAAACAAGAGGCAGGAGGCAGAAAGCAGGATGCAAAATAGAAATCCAAGCTGGGAAAACAAAGAAGGATCCTAATCCTAAATCAATCTCATTCCTAGATAATCCAACAATGTTGAAGCCACCACTACCATATCCCCAAAGAATCCTAAAGAAGAAGTTTGACGCGCAATTCACTAAATTTCTTGGAAGTCTTTAGGAAGATCCATATTAACATCCCGTTTGTAGATGCTTTGGAACAAATGTTGAATTATGCTTGATTCTTGAAATAAGTGATGTCAAAGAAGAAAAAGTTGGAGGAGCATGAGACAATGAAGCTGACACAAGAATGTACTGCAATTATCCAAAAGAAACTTCCTCAAAAATTGAAAGATCTAGGTAATTTCACAATTCCTTGCACAATTGGTGGGTCTTCTTTTGGAAAAGCAGTGTGTGATCTTGGGCTAGCATCTTTTAATGCCCGATTCCATATTGAAGACGTTGCGTCTTGGAAAAGTGACATCGACTAGCATCACTTTAAAACTTACTGATAGTTTTTCACATACCCATGATGGATCATTCAAGATGTATTGGTGAAAGTTGTCAAGTTCATATTTTCGGCTGATTTTGTTCTACTGGACATGGAAGAAGATCAAGAGATATCATTGACCCTTGGCAAACTATTCTTGACAACTGGGAGAGAGCGAATTGACGCACAAGGTAGACAGCTCACACTTCATGTTGATGATGAGAAATTCATATTCAACATATATCAATGTAAGAGATTTCCTGGAAACATCGATAATTGCCATATGGTCGAATCAGTTGATTCAATGGCCGGAGAAAAATACAAAAAAAAATAAAATTGTTCAATGACCCTCTAGAGCAATATATTGCAACCAGAGCTTCAAAATTGATACGGCTGCTACTGAAAGTTACATAGGGAACAAGGAAATGGTTGATTTTATCTTGGCTTGTATAGCTTATCCTCTGAAACCTTCCAACATTTCAAATCAAAGGTGGTTTTGAATACCATACAGGAGTTGGAACCACATCCTAATCTTCGTTTCGTTGCTATGCTCTTTAGGATTAAAATTCTGATGCAAGGAAGCTGAGTTGTGAATCGAAAGCAGCAATCGTTAAATGACTTATGCAACGTGATAAAACGAAGTTCCAACTTGACACATGGGAAAAGGCAAAAGACTACAAAGAATGTATTTGCATGAAAAGCTATGGAAAAAGTTTGTTCTAGGACAACAAGCACATTTCTATAATTCTCATTTGAAGTTTCTCCCGAATAGGCTCATTTCGAGAAGGTCAAGACCATTAACTATGCACAACATACTTCCTAAAGGTGCTGTGAAGTTGAAAGGTAAGAATGAAGTCGTGTTTCAAAACATGAAGAAGTGCCTCTCAAAGATTCAATTTAAGGCAGTCTGATAACGTCATGCTAATGATGTTAGAGGAGAGTTTCTTGGGAGGCAACCCAAGCTCCTTCCATCAATCTCAGTTATTTGAATATTAGTTTTTATTTTTATTAATAGTTCTTAGTGATTTTGTTCTTCTTGTAGGTCAAGTTTGGGAAAGAAACTAGAATCAATATCCATTAATCCACCACCACTTCACCATGAGGTCGATGGAAATGAAAACTAATATTTTCACTTAGAGAAGTCCTCCTCCTTAATCTTTAATCTTACAATGGGGACAATATTTAGTTTAAGTTTGAGGGATGTAATATTAATTGTCTAATTTCTTAGTTGCTTTTAATTGCTTTTGTGTGTAATTGTTTTTCTTATTATTTAGTGTGAATTTTTTTTTTAAAAAATAAATTGTTGTATGCCTGTGTGAGTTAGATAGCCTTGCCGATCATAATGATATACTCAAAAATATGTGTTAGTTTTATGAATTGTAATGGAGTTGGCTTTTAGTAATTTTTTGCTTATTCTTGTAAAATGTGATAATACTTGTGCATATGAATTGAGTTTAGCTTTGCACATGAATAGGTTGATTCGTATGATTTAGGTTGAAATAGAAGACTTAGATTATCAATCCCTTAAAGTTTCTGCATATTGCAACCTTGAACCATTTATAGTATAATTTGGAATGTTGAGCTAGTAAAAGAGATAATCTAGATCCGTATTGATTCCGTACTTGATTAGAAAGAAAATATATGCCTTTGAGCGTCTCGAACTATCAAGTATAAACAAGGTAATGACCGTATGCTAGAGGTCTAAGCCACGTTTAAATTTTCCTTGAAAAAAGAGAAAAACAACATTGCACTTGTTAAATTCTAACTCTCACTTAAGAGCCTTCTTAACTCGAGTTAATAAGTCAATTAGGGTATCTCAAAATCATGTACCCTTTAGCTTTTAAGGCTGGAGAGTTATCGACTAAAAACTCGTTACATAGGTCAAGAAGAAAGCAAGAAGGGGTGAGGTTGATCATGAGCAATGAATATCAAAATAAGCGAGTAAATGTACAATTATGATTGAATTGTGGGAACTTAGATAACTGGCGGATTTGAATTGCTTAGTATAAGCTTGAGTGCTCGAGCACTCGGAAGATAGGAGAATCACCACATGATAGATTGTTGGTTGTTGGTTAGATTCAACCAAATTGGAATGGTGAAAGAAAGTAGTAAATTGAAAGTAAAGCTTAGAATACCCCTTGGGAAAAGAGTAAAATAAAATAAATTTGGGGTGTGTGAATTTCACAAGTGATGAAACGATAGATTTAACTATTGAGGTTAGGAGTTGAACCAACTTGTGAATGTATAATGTTGCACTTAATTCTTCGCGCACACACCCGTTTCGAATTGGATAGGTGAGAATTTAGCTTTCTGCGTTATAACTCTGAAGCATTTCATAGGCTTGATATAATGTTTTCAATCCAGAGCCATAAAAGCAAGCTATCTAACTAAACTTGTAATATGTAAGTTCTTTTGTTTAGTTTTGTTTGTGTGTTTTCATTAGTTCTTTTATTTTTCTTTATATTTGCTCGAGAATTAGCAAAGTATTAAGTCTAGGGGTGTTTAATGAGTGTGTTTCACTCATGGGTTTAATACTACTTAATCTTGATATTTCGTTTGATTCTATGAGCTTTTAGTACATTTTTATTTGTGTTTTCATGTTATTTTATAAGCTAAGTGAATTGGTGTGAATTATGCAAGACTTGAGAAAATAGTGATGTTCAAATGAATTAAGGACAAGTTGATGTTGATTAGGTGAAACTCGATGATTGGAGACTAAATTGAAAGAAAGAAGTAAATAACGATGAAAATGGTAAAATCCAAAGTTTGAGGGCTCAATTGCAACTTTTCAATAGTTGATTCGGACCACAAAAAGATGATTGAAGATTGTGAGGAGTCAATTGGATGCAATTAAAAGTCTAAAATGAATGAAATATGATCAAAATAATTTCGCAAATTTATTTTCAACCGCACAAATATGTTCCAGATTTTTAGCAAGAGATTGAGACCCTTTTTTTACATAATAAACACTTGAATTGGAAAAGAGCTATTTCTAGTAAAGTTATCTTCCTTTGAGTTATCTTTCTAAAGAAATTTGAATTGCCTCAATCTATTTTTTTTTCTCGAAAATGGGCACCCATGCGCTCAATTTTGGGAAAACAATAGCAAACTGTGCCCTAACGCCACTTTAGTAGCGCCCCAACACCTCGTCACCTTCGAAACTAGGGTTTTGAGAGTTTTATCCATTTTTAAAAGTTCAATTACACTAAAACTCATCTAGCACTTGAGAAAAGCTTAAATACAACCTAGAATGAACTTTGAAGCTACAACTTATCGAGGCACAAGGCAAGAAAGCACTCAAGAGATCTAGAAGAACATCAATAAAAGGATTGATTCAAGATCAAAAATCAGTTTTTATTTATCTTCTTCTTTTCTATGTTATTAATCATTATTTCTAGATTTCCTTATTCTGGAATCATGAACTAATTTCTATATCTAGGGTTTGATGTAACCAAAACTCGAAATTATATTTTGATTTTAATTAGTCATTTCTTTAAGATTTTCCATTCCATTTATTTATGTTATTTGAGTTTAATGCTTTCAATTAATTGATCATAGATTGAATGATTAGATTGTTTAATTTCGACACTCGATAAAAGGAAACTTAGACTTGATCTTAGAATAACACAACCTAGGAGATTATAGGTTTCGAAAGAAAGTGTTATTCCTTCAAAGTCGTTTTACATAAGAACTATAGACTTGTTAACTCTTGGATTTTAATTTGGAGAAAAAAAGGAATTGAGTTCTAGGAATAGTTTTTACTCGGCACTTGAAAGGGCGAGTAGAATCACATTAGGGATCTTGCTTATAAACTTGAGAAAATTGATTAGAAATAATAATTGAGATACATAGTCGATAATTAGGTGAAATCACAACCCTAAGCTTTCTCATATTAATCAATTCTTCAAACTTCCATTAAAACCGCTAAATTCGTCATAACATACATCTTAGATTTCGTTTAAAACCATTGATATTAAATTTTGATTGTCTAGATAAAATAGAAGGTATTCAATTATAATTTGATAACCATTGGTATTAAACTCGATTGTCTAGATAAAATAGAAGCTATTCAATTATAATACTTAGTATAAAATTCATATTCAATCTATGTGGGTTCGACATCCTAACTTAATCGTTATATTACAAAACTTGACACTATACGCTTATAGTATAATTGCGGTATAGAAAATGTGTAACAACCTTCAAAAAAATTGATCATATATAAACTAGTCTTTGCCTTAATAATTTCTTGTATGAGATAAAATAATTTATTTTGCCTCCAATAAATAAACCTCTTTCTATGAGTATACTTTAAACTTTAATTTTTCAATCACTCGAGCATCATTTTTTATAAGTAAATATATGATCTCGGTATTCTCACAAAGGAGAAATGAATCTATTATGATCTTACAAAATAAAAAAGGGTCCCACTATGAATGAAAATTGGAAAATATGTGTAAATGGAAAACATAACAACTTGGTAATAAAAGTCAATGTCAAAATCTGCATAGGATAGGTATGTATTAACATTTGAACCATATCTTGAAAAATTATATGCCATTTACTAGCTGACTAGCAAATACAATATATTTGAATTGTTTTGCTTTTTGTGTAAATATTGATATAGTTCACATAGGATTCTTTCTATGCAATTCAGTTCTCATTGTTATGATTGTTTGTGGTCATGAACGTACATTTAATTCTGCGATATTTACAAAAATCCAACCCCACACAATTCCTTTAGTGGTGGCCAAGCTTATTTCACACATAAGTGATTTCTTAGTTATAAGTAACATGCACTACTCTGCTCAAAAATCCAAAGCATAAGAATTACTAAAAGCCTATTTTTTATCCTTTTCTTTACAAGTGTCACTTTTAGATCATAGAGGGGTCAAGAGAACCTCCTCCCGCCGTCCTAAAAAAAGTGATATGATTAAATCTTCACTTTTAAGTTGTCCATTTAAACCTAGATCTTCGGATCATCGGTCAACTAGGTTAGGTTCTTCATTCAAGGGCTTAAATCATATTCATGTTGATAACTCCCTACTCCGAAAGAATAGAAATATCATCTTCGACAATTAGTCAAACTGACCTATGAGATTTGGTAAAGTAGCAGCCGAAGGACCAGTTGAGACTTGTTATCTTATGATATTATGTTTATGATGTATATGTCTAAACTTACTATTATACATGTTGATTGGTACACTTCCAATCATAGATTGAATATCACGTGTGCAGATTGTTGGCATTGGCTTTGGCTATCTCGAAATATCTTCTAAATTTTATAGCCACACAAACTTTTTATCACATGTTCTCGGTTATAAATTCAAATTCTATGATAGATCTAGTTATAACTGTCTGTTTAAAGAATTTCCATAATATAGTTGCACTTACTAATGTAAACATAAATTCACTTGTATACTTTAAGTCTTTTATATCATGTATCCAATTGGCATCAATATATCCTTCAATAACTACTGGATATCTGGTATAGTCCATAGCTATGAGTACATCTTAAATACCTTCTTATTATTATTATTATTATTATTATTATTATTATTATTATTCCTTTCTACTGATCAGCTACATGATTGCTCGTTTATCTACTCAATTTACTAACTATTTTACTAATTGCATAATCTATATCTAGTCTTGTACATCTCATAAATTACATCAGATTTACAATAATTCTAGAGTACTCTATTTGGGAGACACCCCTATCTTATTTTATGACAGACATTGATTTGTATATATCGATGTTCTAGCTTTGTAAAAAAAATTAAAATCCTATCTACATAGTGTGTCTAATTTAAAACTGGTCCATCTAATATTTTTGAAATTTTAATTTCAAGTAGTTCATCAACTATATTCATATTTTTCATGTCAAATCTAGAATTCAATATAACATTAGTAGATTAAATCATCTTATGTAGCTACTAACAACAAACATGTCGTCAACGTAGAGACATAAGATGAAAAAGTCATTCTCGATGTCTTTCACATAAAAGCATTTGTCTCACTTACTAATTTGAAATCCACGTTCCATTATAACATTATCAAACTTATCATGCTATTATCCTAGTACTTATTTCAAATCATACAATGACTTCACCAATCTAACAACTTTTTTTCTGTTGTGGTGAAGAAAAACTCTTATTGTTCTCTGTATATTTCTGTCTAAATTTACATTTTGAAACAGTCTTAACGTCCATTTAATATACTTCAAGATTTCAAAAAATTGCAATCGCAACTATCATCCTAATATATGTATTTTTGTTAATGAAAATGCATATCAAAGTAATCAAGGCATTATCATTGTTTGTAACATTTTATCACTCGTCTAGCCTTTTACATCTTAATGGTTCAATTTGTTTTCATTTTTCTCTTAGAAATCCATTTATAACTTAGTGGTTTGCATCCTGACGGATGATCAACCAATTCTTAGATATGGTTTCACAAAATGGAATCTATTCATTTTTAACGACATCTTTCCACTAATTCTTTAGAGTTCAAGGCTTTATTACATCTTGGTTTAAACTCAAATTCCTCTTCTAGTCCTTGGTCATGGCTATTATCAACTGTAGTTTCATGTGTTCGTTTAAAGGAGCTTGAATTCTCTTTGGATATATACAAAAATACATGATCAACGAACGCGGCATTTTTCAATTCCATTATCATGATTTTATTTATGTTTAGGATTTTTTTACTTATGCACAAGAACCGATAAGAGTTACTATTATATCTTTTGCGTAGCTAATGAAGATATAATCTACAGTTTTCCGATGTATTTTCACATTCTTTGTGTAGGTATGCCCATTTTAGTAAGACACACTTGCACTAGTAAGTATTTCTAGGAAAGCATCATTCATTTCCAAGTTCATAGGTGCTCTTTCTTTTTATTTTTCTTTTGGGACGCCTAATTTAAAAGGTCATTGGTGACAACAAAACTTCTCTCACATGTTTTGAGGTAGCCTAGAACTTACTAACATTTCATCATTTTTCGTTGTTGTTCTTTTAACAATTTACACTGAAGTTTTGTGGCCTACTTTATCGAAGTTAAAGCACTTTCCTTGAAATTTCTTCGAAACTCACCTTTCAATCCCATTTTAGACCCCCTTTTCCATCAGACGACCCAGACATACTCTTATAAGTTTTAAGTTTGACTATGCTCTACAACATTTGCTCTAGCTAGAATTGGATTGAACTCCTTTCTAGAACTTCATTGCCTTCTTAAATTCAAAGTCTAACGATTAATTCTTCAATATCATTTCCTTTCTCTTGTACTTAAGGTAATATTTGAAATTCTTCCATATCGAAGCTTCACAATAAGAGCTACCACCTAGAAAGTTTCATTGAAGAACATCCTCTTGATATGAATATATTATAAAATCATTTTAAGATTCTTATACTTGACTAATCACGATTTTGGAGTCTACCATTTATAGTCTAGGAAGCGACCATATTTCTTAGCGTTGATATCTTCGATTTTATATTTGCGGCCTAAAGACACTGACAATTCCTTAGCTGCTTTCATCGTACATATATGAAAAGTTAACCTAATCGAGATTATTAATCGATTTAGATAATGTTAGGCCCTAGAACGTGCACTGCGAAATTAAAATAACAAGGTAATTTTTAATTGTTTCTAGATAGCTAATCAACCACGTCAATTTATCCTATGTTGAGTTATCACAATTTGTAATAGAAAAGCAGTAAAGAGCACCAAATTGATCATGGAGAAAATTCTTCACAAATAATCAAAAACTCCGGGCACTGTCCAGACCTGACTAATCGTTAGTCCCTTCCAACCTTCTTTTACTGTACTCACCCTTGATCCTATTGGATTACATGCTTCACACACCAGACTCATCGTATATCACATTGGCCTCCTAGACTGCGTGCTCCCCACACCATCTCTCGAACTCTAGTATATTACCTTAGCCCTTTCGGATTGCGTGTTTCCATACTAGCTCTTGATCCCTGATATCGTTTATCTTTGGTATATTAGGTGGTTTGGTGTTTGATCAAAAGATCTAGTGCGTTTTGATATGTCGTTTAATGTGAACAATGTGGCTTGATCAAAAATATATGTTTTCGAAGGACTTATGGATCAAATAATATGTGATGGTTGAATCTTGGAATTATCGAACGTTTATGATTATCAAAGAATTGATCTCTAAAGAATAAATCTAATTGAACACACAATGGGATGTCCATGGGGATGAGTATTTATAGGAAAAAAGTGTTTGGGATGAAAAGAGATTGAAAAATCAAGTGTTTGAAGTAAAACAAAATCCTGGACGTCTATCTACCGCTCAAGCGCTAGGCGACCAGCGTACTTGTTGCTTGAGAGTTAGTCTAGCGCTAAGCAGGCAACATGGGTTCTATTTGTGTCGCTCGAGCATTGGCTAGGCTGTAGGATAGCGAACAAGCGTCCTTCTCGGTTTCAACTTTTTCAAGTCCGAATCTTGATCTTCTTCCTGGATTTCTTTCATTTATTTTTGGACTCTATCAACCCCAAACTAAATTTACCATAACTTGGACTTTTCTAAATCTATTTTGATTTGATTACTATATAATTAAATTCTAATACAATTCTAATAAATTATGATTTTTGTCTTAGAAAATTGTCAATTATAAATTAAACTTTACAATCTCCCCCTATAGAATTCCGTGATAAAATCATATTTATTTCAAAATCAAAAAGTTCAAAACATAGAGGAATGAGTAAAAATATGCATATGTATAATGATGTAAAAATTATGCAAAAATATGTGATAGGAGAATAAAAATTTCCCAATTTGAGACCAACTGTTTTTTATTTTTTTCATGAATTTTCAACTTTATCATCATGAATAATTATTTACTTATACATACATGGTTAATAAAAATTAAACTTTTCCCACAAAACTTATTTTAAACTTAAATAGAGTAAATTGTATAAACTAAACGTGTGAAAAGTACCATTACATTCCTGTAAGTTTCAAAACCTTAAATCAATGAGAAATAACATGTAAAAAATCACTGATGAATGAATGTATTCTTCAAAGTATGAATGCAAACTCAGCGCTAATAGGACCTTTTCAAATTGAAAAACTCATATTTAATCGTATAAGTTTTTCTTTCTCCCCATATTTGTGAGCACATATGTATATTTTTCGCTTATTTTTCAAATCTTATGTGTAGACTCTTCTTCATTAAGCCTTCTACATGATCCATATAATGAGTTTTAGGCCGATGGCTTCAAAGTCAGATGACTTATAGGGCACCATATATTAAGATACCCTTTAAACTTAATCACTAAAGTCATATATGTTACGAAAAAAGTATAAGATTGTCTCATAATATTTTATGTTATTCAATTTTTTTTTTTGAAGCTCAATAGTAATACATCTTTTAAGGGAATATACAAGAGTTTAGCTCATCTAGTTTAAAATTCATTCCATATTTAACGTCAATTCGCCACGTAGATGACCGCCATCCCAATTCTCAAACAAGTGGTCAACACTCACTCACAAGAGTCTTTTTTTAGTGGAAGGAGGGCGGTTCTTCCGAGATTTTATTAATATGTCATCAGTTGTGGTGGAGGAATACCGTGATTATAAATGATATCGATAAAACCAATAAATGAGGAAGTACTATTTTCCTTACAATGAAAGTAAAAAAAATAAGTACTACTTCCCTTACAGAAAGCACAAGTGTAAGAAAAAATAAAACAAAAAGCAAAATACAAATACTTAAACTCTAGTGCTGGGCAAACCATATTTGACAATCTGAACAAGTGCCTTGATATATCGTGTTAGTTTGGCTGGTCCGTATTCTTGGTATCTACTATGATGTCAACCCTCGGTATAAAGTGCGTCTACAACTTGGTTTCCCTCTCTGAAGATATGTGAAACTATATCTCTGTCAAATGAAATGATATCTATAATCTGTTTGAGTATCCCCTAGATAGGCCACGGTCCACCACCTCTGGTGATGCAGTGAATGGCCATAGCCGAGTCTGTCTCAACCTAAATATCTGATAAATCGAGATGTCCCGTCAGTAGTATCCCATCACGAATAGTTCTAAGTTTCACCTCTATTATCATACACTATCCATATGAAGTTGAGAAGGCCCTGATACATTTTCCTACATAGTCCCTAATGATACATCCCCCACTCGCAAACCCATCCTTGATACAACCATCGGTTTTGATCTTGATAGATCTAAATGATGGAGTGTGCCACAAAACCACGATAGGGGAGGAAATGGGGGAGAGTCAAAGAAATACCAAAAAAGTATAGCAAGTTGCATATTATTATGCTAATGTAATGGTTAGAATAGTTGACCAATAGTCTCATACTCATACGTATGTTCCTGTACTTTGCTTCATTCCTCTTAGTCCAAAGAAATTAAAAAATCAATAGAGGAATAATGATACGAATGTGTCTGGTCCTTGCAAATTGTCCAAAATACCTCCATCTCAGAAATCTATGTCTCACACTCTCTCCGCACTCATGGTAATTTGAAATAAAGCCCTAAAGTGTTGCCAAACATGATCTGAAATACTGCTACCAGTAAAAATATGAGTGATTGTTTCAATCTCTTAACAACACTGACATCAATAAGCCAACTGAATGGATATCCTCATCTAGATAATGATATCAACTGGTTTTAAGTTCTACCATAATCTCCAACAGAAGAACGAAATGGTAGGAGGTATGATACGGCTCCACAGAAGGCGAAATGATTCATACACTGGCCTGCTAGAGCAGATCAACTGCCATGCTGATTTAGTAGTAAATATACCATCTGATGTGGCCCCTAGAAAATGTTATCTGAGACATCAAATCATAGTGGAATGACCACAATCTGCTCTGCCATAGCTGATGAAAGAGCCTGTAGTAATCGCCTAAAGTCTCATCTAGTCTCCTCGAAAACGTCTTGCACCCTTCGCACATATGTGCTGTTTGCGTGGAAAAATGGGTGCCAATGTAGAATCACCCATCCAACAATCACGCCAAAAGAAGATATGCCCTATCCCAAGGAGCCACGCAATGTGTGTCTCGACGCATGATCAAAATCTCTTCAACCTCTTCCAAATAGGAGAGGCTAAATGAGAAACTGCTGCAAGCGACGGATGTGTCCCTCTACAATATTTGCCCAGTAAAAAAAGAGCCCAAAGAGAACTCTCAGACCTAAACAGCCACATAGCTTCAATGAAAATGTGTCCACCGTATCATATAATAGTCTAAAGCCCAGATATCCCTCGTCAGTAGGAAGGCAAATTGCCTTCCAACTCCGCCAATGTAGACGACGTGCATAATCCTTGGAATCCCATAGGAATTGTGCAAATATCCTCTCCAACCTTTTTAGAAGGACCTTAGGAGGTCACGTAATCTGGAAAAGATACAGTGGTATAGAGAAAAAAGCAATAGACCTCAAAAGAGAAATCCTACCACCAGGAGAAAGAAGACGTGAAGCTCATCCAAAAATCCTACTCTTGACTTTCATAATGAGATCATCATACAGAAAGCTCCTCTTAGCCCCTTAAACAAAGGGACTTCCAGATATGTGAACGGATGTTTCTGATGTGAAAATTCAGTCAAAATCATTAACCTCTATATCTGAATATCAGATGTCCGCCTGCAATATAAGACCACTTTGTCTCTATTCACCAATTGACCAGAGACCCCTTCGTAGTGCTCCAAACAATCTATGACCTTTCTGATAGACTTTTTTTTTTCCATTGGTAAATATAATCATATCATCAGCAAAAGCAAAAACAGGATGAGAGAAAGAGTACTACCTCCATGTTGATACTTCATACTAGGATATGTCTGAAACCTTTGAGTAAGTAATCGAGAAAAGTAATCCGCAGCAATAATAAATAAGGATGGAGAGATAGGATCTCCATGTCTGAGTTCCCGCGATGAAGAAAAGAAACCACATGGCCGTCCATTCTGAAGCATTGAGAATCGATACTCCGATATACAACGTATGATCCGATCAATCCACAACTGGTCAAAACCAAACATATCCAGTATAGAATAAATGAATCCCTAATTCATACAATCACATGATTTAGCCATGTCAAGTTTCAACATAACATTCCTTCCACGCATTCTATTATCCAACGTGTATTAAGTCTCCTGGGTCAACAAAATTTTGTCCCAAATAAGTCGACCCGGGATAAATCTACTCTGTTGAGGGAGAAATAATACACGGTAAAAATGAACTCAATCCGTTGTTCAGCAGCTTTATAATAAGCTTATTGAATACCGTACACAGGCTGATACGTCAGTAATCCATCCATCTACAAGCATTCTCTCTCTTCGAAAGCAAAACAATAGACGTAGCAGCAAGTCCTCTTGGTAAATGACCACCCTCAAAGAAATCAATGACTGCACCGTATGCATCATCCTGTATAATATCCCAACAGTGTTGGTAGAACAATGATGAAAATTCATCAGGGCCCGCAACATTATCAGCATCAATACTGAAAACAACCTCCCGCACCTCATCAATCAAAGAGAGGTGGTTCAGCACCATATTGTCTGCATTCATCGGTATCCTAGGTATGATATCAAAACAAATATACTTCAGAGGCTGTGAAGGAGCAATAATAATTCCTAAAAAAGAGATTGTCGAGCTCTGAATATCTGTTGGAATAGTAAGAACTTCCCCTGCCTGAGTCGTGATGGTCCTGATGCGAGATCTGATATGTCGTCCCGGTGCCAGCGAATGAGAATATCTGGTGTTGCGATCTCCCTCACATACCCAACGAGAGTCAGACTTTTGCTTCCAAAAACCCTCCTTAATAGCTAAGGTTCGGTTCAAATCAACTTATGCATGATGAAGTAAGTCACGGTGCTTCGGTGTAAGATCAACCTCAAAACTAATCTGTACCGGTCAAGCCTCTACTCAGCGTCTCTAACTCTCTAGAACACATCACCAAATACCCATCGATTCCACCATCTTAGTCCATGTTTCAGCCTAAAAAACTTCTTCCAAATAAGTTCTAAAGAGATTAATTGAAATTTAATTTACCAATTATTAACCTTACCAATTATTGAAATATAATGACTACACCGTATGCATCATCCTGTATAATATTGCAACAGTGTTGATAGAACAATGGTGAAAATCCATCAGGGCCCGCAACATTATCATCATCAATACTGAATACAACCTCCCGCACCTCATCGGTCAAATGGAGGCGATTCAGCACCACATTGTTTGCATTCGTCGGTATCCTAGGTATGATATCAAAACAAATATACTCCAGAGGCTGTGAGGGAACAATAATAATTTCTAAAAAAAGAGATTGTCGAGCTCTAAATATTTGTTGGAGTAGTAAGAACTTCCTTGCCTGAGTCGTGATGGTCCTGATACGAGATCTGATCTTTCGTCCCTGTACCAGCGAATGAGAATATCTGGTGTTGCGATCTCCCTCACATACCCAACAAGAGCCAGTCTTTTGCATCCAAAAACCCTCCTTAATAGCTAAGGTCTGGTTCAAATCAATCTATGCATGACGAAGTAAGTTACGATACTTCTGTGTAAGATCAACCTCAAAACCAATCTATACCTAGTCAAGCCTCTCCTCAGTGTCTCTAACTCTCTAGAACGCATCACCAAATACTTGTCGATTCCACCATCTCAGTCCATGTTTCAACCTAAAGAACTTCTCCCAAAGAAGTTCTAAAGAGATTAATTGAAATTTAATTTACCAATTATTAACCTTAATAATACTTGATAGCCAAATAACATGTCCAATAAAAAATTAAAAAAAATCTTTTTCCTTTACTTTCTTTTTTTTTATATTAAAGAATAAAGCAAAAGGAAACTCCTAATATATAATGAACATATGTGCATTCATGAATATATAAAAACCATGAGTAATGCATATGCATGCACCAAAGTGACTACTCATTGAGGTATGCCACCGCTCTTACCTTCAAGAGCACCGTGATCATATTCATAATTTCTCATATTACTCTTATTAATCCATACTTTCCTAGAAGCATAATTAATTATAGTTAATTGTGTCATTAGTTCGGTTAAGTGACTAACCTTATTAGTAAGCTAGTCAATCTCGCTAGATATATTCTGACTTCTATTCCTATTCAAAATTTTGTGATACCTATGTCTTATGTGTCCAAACTCACCACAATTGTGACACGTATGGGTAATTGATTTCTTAGTTGTTTGGTCCTACGACTTCTAGTAGGCTTCTGTCGTAAGATACCCTTATTCTTGGGTTCAGAATTTGCACCATACCTAAGCTAGTTGGTGGCAGCGACAAAAGTGGTCTTGGAAGTATTGGCAATATTATGATCAGTTTGCTTATATTCCAAACCTTCTTCATTTTCAACAGGCTAATTCAGCCCTAAAAGATTGTCAAGTTTCTGAGATCCATTCAAGAAAGAATGAAGTTGAGCATTAGATTTCTCAAGATCACTTGATAGGGTTTTAGCATTAGTCTTTAAGTTTTCATTTTAACTTACTGAGGCTTTCAGTAGACTCCTGAAGGACATATATGAGTCTCTCTCTCTCTCTCTCTCTCTCTCTCTCTTACTCTCTTATATAGCTTCTTAAAAGTAACACTATTGAACTTGTTCAGCTTAAGGCAATCTTGAAATAGCTCATCAAAGGCCTCATATATGTCATGCTCATCTTCTGACCCTTCTTGTGAAGAGTTGGATTTCTCTCTATCCTCAAGTAACTCACTCTTATCCACAAATGTAAATGCCATATCTTTTTCTTTTCTCATCAGGAATGGACCTCTCACTTTGATTATCCAAGCTAGACTCAACTTCAGTAGAGCAGCATTCATAACTTTGCTTTCAATTTTCTTATAGTTAGGGCATTTAGATTTATCATGACCAAAACCATAGCGCTCATGACACCTTACAGACCTTTCACAAGAATCTTTAATATTATTCACCTCACATTTATCTTCCCTAGGTATATAGATTAACTATAACGACCCGGATCCCACTTAACGGCCTGTTTTGGCCGTTAGATCGACTACGTACTGTCCCCACTGTACCAACATGTGTCTTTTCAGCATACTTTGTCCTCACTCGCACGCTCCCTGCGAAAACTTCCCAGGGGCTCACCCATCATGGAATTGCTCCAAGCCAAGCACGCTTAACTGTGGAGTTTCTAACGACGGACTTCCGGAAAAGAAGGTTCGCCTTGTTCGTATGAGTAGTACCTATCAAATCTTTTAAGATTTTCTGGTCAGGGTATTACATTAACCGTTATATCGTTCAGAAGATTTGTTCTTAATCTTAAGGAATTTCTTAACATGGAAGGCAAGGTCTTCATCCTTAAGTTTTCATGAGCAGGGGTGTCACTCTTAACTTCCCTAGCAGTACTGAGGGCTATGGATTTTTCTTTTCTAGAGTGAGGTTGGCTAAGCTCATATGTTTGGATAGATCCTCCGAGTTCTTCAATTTTAATTGCATTTAGGTCCTTACTCTCTTCAATAATAGTCCATTAGATCTAAATTTCTTAAGTATGGATCTCATTACTTTTCTCACAATCTTCGCATTTGGAATTTACTTACCTAATTGAATCTAAAGTTGTCTGTATCATTCAGTTTAGCATAAAAATCATCAAAAGACTCATCTTCTTTCATACTAATTTCCTCAAATCTAATAGTCAACATTTGTAATTTAGACTTCTTAATAGCCTTAGTTTTTGTGTAGTCTCAAGAATGTCTCAAACTTCTTTAAAAGTCTCACACATCGACACACGCCTAAACTCTTCAATGACTCATCAGTAAATCAAGCATAAAGCCCTTTAATATTCCAGTTATACTCATCTAAATTGGCCTTAGACTAAGTAGAAATATCGCTAGGGGTAGACCATTTTGAACACTTACCCAAACCCGTTCATCAATAGACTTAAGGAAAACTTTCATTCTAACCTTTCAATAGGTATAACTATTGTCATCAAAATAAGGAGGAAGGGACAATAAACTGACCCACCTAGACAATGAGGGTCAAGGATCGCAAATAAGGCTATGATATCACTTGAAAAGTTAACCTAATCGAGATTATTAATCGATTTAGATAATATTTAGACCATAAAACGTGCACAGCGAAATTCACACCAATTTATCCTATGCTGAATTACTACGATTTATAATACAAAAGCATTAAAGAACACCAAATTGATCACAGAGAAAATCCTTCCCAAAGGATCAAAAACTTTGGACACTTTGTCAATCAATAATGCACTATAAATGAAATAGCATAGAGTATGATTCAAACCCAACTAACTCTTAGTCCGCTCTGGCCTTTTTTCGTGTAGTCACCTTGATCTTATTGGACTGCGTGCTTCTTACACTAGATCCTAATTCCTGGCAAATCACGTTGGCCATCGTGGACTACGTGCTCCTCACACGAACTCTCGAACTCTGATGTATTACCTTAGCCCTCTTGGATTGCATGTTTCTGCACTACCTTTCAATTCAAGTAATATGTGATGGTTGAATTTTGGAATCAATGAATATTTTTATCATCGAAGAATCAATCTCTTAAGGAATAAAACTTATTTAACACACTATGGAACGTCTATGGGGACGAGTATTTATAGGGAAAAGTGATTGGGATGAAAAGGGATTAAAAAATCAAGTGTTTGAAAGAAAATAGAATTCTGGATGTCGACCCGCCGCTCGAATGCTAGGATAGAGCTAGGCAAGCGATGCACGTGTTGCTCGAGCGTCATTCTAGCACTAGGCGGACGATAGAGGGTTCAGTTTCTGCCGCTCAAGCACCTGTTGGGCGGCAGGCTAGCGAACAAGCGTCCTTATCGATTTCAATTTTTTCAAATTCGAATCTTGATCTTCTTCTTAGATTTCTTTGACTTCTTTTTTTACTATCAATCCAAACTATTTTTATCATAATTTGGATTTTTTAGACCTATTTTGACTTTGATTACAATAGAAACAAATCCTAATACAAATCTATAAGTTATGATTTTTGTCTTACGAAATTGCTAATTACAAATTAGACTTTACAACTTATAATGAATCGACCAAATTATTTACGACATAGTTACAGTACGGGAATTCAGAATTTCTCCTCACATCATGTGCGCTCATAGCCTCTCTCTCTCTCTCTCTCTCTCTCTCTCTCTCTCTCTCTCACTCTCTCTCTCACACACACACACACCCACCCCTTTTTCGAGTTTCTGAGCCCTCCTGGTGAAAGTTCAGTTTTCTAAAGAACAAAAAAATAAAATAAAAATAAATTATCAAGCTTGCCAAGCCCAACTTCCTTGAAGCGAGTCAGCTTGCATGGTGGACCAAGCCCCCCTTCGATAGGCAAGTTGCAAGTTCAGCAACTCAAATCAGTCCTCAAAACGTGCTCCTCAAATAGGGAAGTTGCAAGTTCAGCAACATAAATCAACTAACTCATGATACTAGACTAGTAGAGAATGAAAGCCAAGGGGGAAATGAAAAATAGAAAATCATTTAATTTCACAAGCTAAGGAGTCTTGCATCGTAATGCTTTTTAAAAATCAATTATGGAAACGTCAATAATAAAAACCAGAACAGTATTAACTATTGAAAGTATGAAGTTAAAAGAGAAATATAGCTGAAACCCTATATTAGACCGTTTTACAGTGAGTGCATTTGTTGCGCACAGTACTAATCGATTCTCTGCCGTATATTGGACAAGATTATCATCTTCTTCTTCAATCCTCTTGGCCAAACATGCCATAAGTTTACAGCATATGAATACATCCCAAGTGCATCTACTTCTAATGTAGACAATCGACTATGATATGCAGAAACCAATAGCAGCAGATTATTAATCATTCCTAAGTACACTACAGATGAAATTTCAATACACGATAAACTAACAGACCAACACTGACAAATTCCTCCAGCAAAGTACCAAAAGAAGGGATGAAATATCATGACGTGAAGAATGTCCACAACTTTCTACCAATCGACACTTCACCAGGATGCTCAGAATTGTCATCTATGTCGTCGTCGTATTCATCATCCCCGTGCAACCTGCTGTCCTGGTCATCCTCACTATTGAACTCTGGGGTACCATCATTCTCAGCATCGGCATTGTCAGCAATACAATCCACCGTTGTCTATCACAGTAAACAAAAGGTCATATGGAGACAGTAAAGCAAATTCAACAGTGACTAGAATGTCCAGGTTCAAAGATTTTACCATTTGAGTTTCAACATTTCTAAACGATGTAATCTCGATCAATGGTGTAGGATTTTTATTCTGTCTTGCAATTTCCACGGTCGGCATAGAATTAATTTCATTATCTCGTGAAAAAGTAGGACCACCACCACCAATTTCTATTTCAGTTTTCCTCGAGCTGTCCACGGAAGCTGATATGCCTGTGCCCACACTGAGCAAAACTTACAACGTTTAGCAAGGAAACTGATAGTAAAAGAACATATAATAGGTTATTCAGGACCACTATATAAATATTTACAAAGTTTAACTCAATCGAATTCAATTACCATAATCAAACATCAATTATGATAAAAATAAAATTTTATTGAAATTATACAATGAAGTAATGCTACAAATCATAGACCTAGTTCAGTGAGAGAGAACAATCTAGTCAGACTCATTTCTGAGACATATTTAGAACCCATTGTCAACCCAACAAAGGTAATGTTATAAATTTTACAATACATCTATTAAATTGAAGATATGCTTCTAGGATTTCAGAATCCGCTTATCCAGAGTTAGGCTTGGCAACCTAGGCTCTGTTGTTTACAGCATAACATCAGAACACGGATATATTCTAATTCTCAAATCCTAGTCAAATTATAAAATAAACCTTTAAAAATTCTGCATCAGAAAATTGTAGATCAAATTATTTATTAAATGGAAGTTCTTCCCGTAAAATTGACCCAGAAGAAGGATTTCAAGTCATTAAACGAAATGAAAACAAGTCACAAGGTATAATCATTAAGTCCATGTTTGATCCACATTATTTTTTTCATTCTCATTCTTCTACTCATTTTCAACCACACATTTTTCAATAAAATAATATTTTACATCATATCAATAACTTTTCCTTCTTTTTCAACCACACATTCTCCATCAATCTACTATTCCAAAATTCATTCTTCCAAAATAATATCTATCAAACACACTCTAAATAAACTCGTGGGTCGNACTTTGCGAACCTAAATTTATACACCATTTTCGTACTTCGTAACATATAATAAATCTATCCTCATACTTTAATTAGTATAATTCATCCCTAACTCTCAATTATGTAATAAGCCCCCGTTTGATTCCCATTAAAAATCTCATTCTCATTCTTCTACTCATTTTCAACCACACATTCTTCAATAAAATAATATTTTACATCATATCAATAACTTTTCCTTCTTTTTCAACCACATATTCCCCATCACATCAACAAAAAAAATACATTCTTTTGGATATAATGTGCACCAACAGGAGGTAAAAGAAGTATTCTAGTAAAGATTAAAGTTAAATTTTAGATGGTAAAACTTATCTGACTGTAATGTTAAACATGAGTTATCACTATTTTTATTACAAAATAATAAAACTATCACTTTTATTCTATCAGCGTTTTCTCTCTTTTGTTCTTCTAACACATGAATTCCATTTTAGAACAAAAGCGTACGAGCAATGCAAGTGCACTACTTCCGGTACCATAACACTTTGCAATAAAATAGTCATAGCAATGCTAAATAGTACTGAAGGAGAATTCCAAGCAATGACCACTCGTGTGTGCATGTGAGTGAGCGTGCGTGTGTGTGTGTGTGTGTGTGTGTGAGCGAGAGAGAGAGAGAGAGAGAGAGAGAGAGAGAGAACGTTCAAATATAAGGGAAAAAGGTATGCAAAAGCACTTCTCTTAATCCAAATGTTCACCAAAAAATACAGACAAATGGTTTCTCAATGTACCTTACCTACAAAAGGCTAGCATTTTATCAATGTTGTTTAATTAGAACAATTATGCTTATGTAGAAGTGGACTCAACCAGAACCTTGTGTATTCAAGTTTAATCATGAGCAAGGTATCAAATTAGAAATCACATTTGATTCTAGCATCTTATTTTGGAAATCAGAGACCAAAATTTATATCATCATTTCCATTTTAACTGTAGGTTATTCGTTCAACAATATGATGGATACTANGTGTGTGTGTGTGTGTGTGTGTGTGAGCGAGAGAGAGAGAGAGAGAGAGAGAGAGAGAGAGAACGTTCAAATATAAGGGAAAAAGGTATGCAAAAGCACTTCTCTTAATCCAAATGTTCACCAAAAAATACAGACAAATGGTTTCTCAATGTACCTTACCTACAAAAGGCTAGCATTTTATCAATGTTGTTTAATTAGAACAATTATGCTTATGTAGAAGTGGACTCAACCAGAACCTTGTGTATTCAAGTTTAATCATGAGCAAGGTATCAAATTAGAAATCACATTTGATTCTAGCATCTTATTTTGGAAATCAGAGACCAAAATTTATATCAACATTTCCATTTTAACTGTAGGTTATTCGTTCAACAATATGATGGATACTATTAGGTAACCTCCCTGGATGCTATTTAGGTACCCTGCAATATAGATCACACGTACTCAAAAAGGAATTGTGCATCTATTTCATCATTAAACGAGCAATGCCTGCGATAAACCACCCATACGATTTACATACATGATGCGCCACAAAAAGGGGGTATAGTTATGCTATTGTTAGGGAATATTGGCTGTTGGATTCTGAGTAGGAAGTTAGTTAAGATGATGTCATGGTTATTACAAGGGAATAAAAAGGGGGTAGTAGGATCTAGAGGACATTCAGAAAATAGAAAAGATCTGAATCAATTGGAGAAGGGTAGGTCTCGAAACCTGCCTTCCTTACTGTTATTTCCATTTCTTCAAATTGTTGTTCTCACAGATTAGCAATACAGAATTCTTTCTTCCTTTACAATCTTTTTTTCCTCTACAGGTTCTGCTTTCTAATGTTGAATTAATTGATTTACTGAGCTTTCTATATTGTTCCTAGAGCAGATTATCAGCATGTTTACTGGACACATCAGAAGCACACAAAGCATATCACGGGAAAAGGTAAGAAGAAAAAAATGGCAAGAATTAAAACAGGAGATAGAGATAGAAAAGAAGAATTAATAGTTTTTAAGAGGTCAAAAAAAATGTTAAAAATTGGATCATATAGACTCACGTCTTGTGTTGACGTTGCCGTAGATTGTAACGCTTCTCGCCAGCAGTCTGCACAGCTGGACGACTTGTTTGGCGCCTCTTCTTGATGCCACCTTCTATGACACTCCCAGAGTGCACCTCACTATCATCCGCCTCGAGTTCACTCTCGGTCATTTTAGAACTTTGTGCACGAGTTCGCTTTCTTGTACCAGTTGCTTTCTCAGCACGGATTTCCTCATTAATGTAAGAAGAAGAATCATTAGTTTCCTCCTCATTCACCTTTACTTCTGATTTCTTTCCTAAGATAACTGCAGTATCTTCAACCACTGCCTTCACAGAACGTGTTCTACGGATTCCTTCTCTTGATTGTTCAGCAGGTTTGCGACGGTTACTTCTCGGCTGTGGTTGTCGGGAATCTTCTGGCAGTTCTTGTTCTCTTTTATCTTCTTCAGGGATACTATATCCTCGTGCTTCAGTGTCAATCTGCTTGCTGGGACCTTCAGCCTCTTCTGCTGCACTTATCAGTGTATCATCCAAGGCTGGTTCCAAGTTTTGAGGAGCCATGTGCTGGAGTTTCTTGTCCAGAGATGAGTTAAAGATCCTAGGAGTGCACTTTCGGAGCAGCCAAGAGATACGACCTCCAGATCCTGAAGATCTGTCATCATTCTCACCAGGTGATTTCTTAAAGTTTGCTCCATACGAAGCGACCTTCTCCAAAAGCTCCTCTCCCAGTACCTGAAGTGGGGCCTCCTTGTCATCAAGTTCAGTCAAATGAAGATGAGATAACATATATGCCCTTGCAATCTCCCCACAGTTTTGGCAACTCTCAAGTGTCTCAACTAATGCAAGAAACTGGCTTCTCTCCTTAATAAATTGTTGCCTCTGCACCTTAAGCTTTTGGCCTAAAACACCAAGTTCCTCAATGTCCTTTTGCATTTCAAGTTGTTGTTCTTGCAGCTGCTTCTTGTTCAGGGCAATGTCCAGCTTGTCCTTGTCCAATCTGTGCCTCTCAGACTTCATTTCTTCCATGTCCTTCTGGGTAATGTCTTTTAAGTAACTTATATTACCAAGTTCTTTTTCTCTCTGTTTCTTGAATGCTCTCTCTCTTCCCTCTAGATTTTTCTCTATTTCCACTTTCTTATTCAGCATATCAGCCTCTAGATCCGCTCTTCGAGTTTCAAAATCATGAACTAATAGATCATGTTCACTTTGAGTTTTTTCAGACAACGATAATTGCTCATGCCTCATTGTGGCAGCAAATGATTCTTTCTCTAGCCTAAGTGCCTCCAACTCTCTCCTAATGTAACTTTCAGTGGCAAGTTTGTTTTCTTTTAATTGCTTTTCTTCAGCACGTTTCAATTTTTCAAGCATCACTTTCTGTTCTTTGATTTGTTGCAATTCTCTAGTAACCTCAGCTCTCTTTTCATCCAAAGCCTCCCATTCCTCTTCAAATTTGCTTTTATCCCATTTCAAATCCTCAGCTTCTTTAAATAGCAAATCCTTCTCATGACTGCACCTCTCTATCTCCAGTTTCAACTCCATTTGTAAATGGATATAATCCTTCCGCTCAGTCTCAGTGATTTTAAGCTTTTCAGTTTCTTCACGAATCTGAAATTCCTTGAGATTAATTTCAGCCCTCATCTTCTCAAGCTCATCTTTGAGGAGCTGCAAACTTTTCTCTTCAGAAAAAGCTTCTTCCTTTAGCAATTCCAAATTATTCTCCTCATTTTTGACAGACCTCTCCTTTTCCTTCACACCTTTCAACTTTCCTTCAAACTCCTTTTCTTTTTCCTTCAACCTGTCTGACTTCTTTTCTAACGTCTGCTCCCGTTTTCTCAGCTTTTCCTCCATATGGTTGATATCGTTTTCCTTCAACACTAAGTTATTGAATTTAATTTTCTTCTCTTCCTCAAACAACTTCCTTTTCTCTTCCATTTCCCACTCAAACTCCTGCTTTTTTGAATCCAAAGCATTCCGATGTTCATCGAGAATCTTTTGGATTTCCACCTGCAAAAAATATCTAAGCCATTAGTTTCTATCAAGTTAAATTAAATTTGAAACTGAGCACTCAAACCTCACACACGAAACAGTTAGCAGAACAAAAACAGAAGCAATTCAGTACTCAGATTAAAGGTGGTGTGCCAGAAGGAGGCTTCGCTGGATAACCCCATCAATTTATGAGAAAATTTAAAAATGAAGAATCGGCATAATGGTAGAGAAACATTCTTTGTTAAGTAGCGCACTAATGAATTCAAAAACTATTAACCAAAGAAAAATGCTATTAATCTTCACATATATTAACTTTTATAATTCTTACCTACAATAAGTTTCTAGCACAGAAAGAGAAGCAGTTTGGAATCCTAGATTTAGTGTTCAAAATGCTAGCATAACCAATTCCAAAGACTGTGCTAATACCAAGTTATTAGGAAAATGGTGCTCCCCATTATCTAACCATGCAAGCGAAAACAACAATTCTTGTATAAAGGGGATGAACATAAATAAAGGGTATTTCGAGATTTTGAAATTAAGGTTATTTATTAAAAAGGTTGGACCCTTTAAGTAAATATATCTATTTAAAATGCAGTTTCCATCTCATATTTGGTCAAATTCCAGCAAGAGTTGCATTAGGTTACGCTACCCAATATTCTACACACTGCATATTCATACATATTAGACATCACAATTCCCCCGGCCACCACACTTGAATATGAAAATTGTATTTTTCATGTTAAGAGCTAAACTTCTCCCAGAAGTATAATAAAACAAATTCTTTTACTGCAAATTTTAAGCAGTCAGTTCCTTTTATACTTTTGATTAAAAGTAAGGAACATGCTATGTCAAGCTTGCTTCAAAGGAAATTAACAACTAAGTAATAAATATTGATAGCAGAAAACTCATCTAAATTCACAATTGCCATCAAATGAAGATATTCTCAGTTTTAAGTTTAATTCAATTCATCGCTCAGATTTACTCATTAAGAAGTTTTCTAGACACAAACTAATTTTTTGTAAGGATACTAAAAGGAGCAGTAATCATAAGACACGGACCAAGTTGATCAATATTAATAATTGATACAACAAGTCTCCAGGTAAAAGTTTATCAACCAAAAAATTCTAAAAGAATATCAATGAAATAGAACATCAGAGAGCAGTTATTTCCCACAAACATATTTGAAAGAGAATGAATTGCAAATGTGTAGGAAAAATATCACAAAATGACAAAAAAGGATCAGGCTACACATAAACTAAGGTACTGCAACATACTCTCTCTCTGGCGCTCAGCTTCTCTGTCAGACTATTCAATTCTTTCTCCTTCATCTGTAGATCAGTTCTCAGACACTCAGCTTTCTGCAAACAAATCAAAAATGATATTGATACACAGACCACAAAACTGACCTTGTTAAATCCCAGAATATGGAGATAGATCAGAAACTCACTGCCTCTTTCACATTTAGGTCTGCAAGCATTTCGTTAATATCATCATCTTTCTGCTTCAAAGTTGAAGTAATCAAGTCGACCTTTTCCTGTTCTTCTTCAAGTTCCCTTTCTTTTTTCTTAAGCATCCGATCGACTTCATTTGCTTTTTCCTCTCTCTCATTAATCATCCTACGACCATGACAAAGTCTCTCTTCTCCTTCTTGCAGCTTCCTTTCCCACTCTCCTAAATCTTCTTTATGCTTCAAAAGAGTTGCCTCGCGTGCTTCCCTCCTGATAACATATCAGAAAGCAAAAAATGTAACTAAATGATAAATCACCAGATAAAAAATGATTTAATTTTCTGCTTTAATCATACTCAGCATTAAATGATTTTCGCTCCCTTCTAACTGCACTTTTACGAGACTCAACCACCTGCAATTTCCTCTCCATTTCCAAACTCTTTCGTCTTGACTCGGCAAGCTTTGCATCAGCAGCCAGCAACATTTCTTGAACTTCCAGAGACTTATCATGAACACTAGCTGTCGAAGCATGGGCATCGGCAAGCTTAGTTTCAGCTGCAAGCTTGATCTGTTCGTGCTTCAAGCGTGCTTCACGTAAGCCCTTCTCAAGCTGGATATGGAAAGTGTTAAATAGGTCATTAGCAGAGCACAAAGAATAGACACCAGGAAAATAAGAAAGACAGTATAACCCAGCCACTGCCAATGGTAAATTGATTGAAACACGTGCAGAAGAACTTAAAAAGTTAGTATTTGATATTTCATATCTTTAAATTCATTTGTTAAGTCTATTCATGAGTTAAAATAAGCAGAGAAATATATTCCTTCAAATATTTAAACATAATGTCACAAGTATCAAAACATAACATCTTAACCTGCTACTATTAAAAAAAAATACGACTTCACCCAACTGTTTAATTGATGATATCACATATGCATAGGAAGTCAATTTACCTCTTACACAATTAATATATTTTACATACTTTGTTATGTATCCACGAATTAAATTTGGGAAATAACTATAGTACTGCAAATTTATAAACATTGTCACTCAAGTATCATGATGTAACTACACATGCACTCATTCAATATATAGCCCTATTTTTTGAAGAATATGTGGTTAAAAAGTAGGGAAAAATTTTGGATTTACATGCAAAATTATTTTATTGGGCAAATATGGGTTGAAAATGAGTTTTGAGAAAAAAAAATGTGTTTTCAAGAATGAGCATAATATCTTAACCTGCAACGCCATTAAAAAGAAATCTGAATATGTCCCAACAATCAATTCTGCAATAAAAGAAGATTTTGTTACTTTTTGGCAAAGATTGAGCCCAATCAGTAGTGATGGCAAAAAAACCCGTCCAACCCCGCCTTGGCGTTGCCCCGCCTCGAATGGGGCGAAAAAAACCCGCCCCGTGAAGAATTAAAAATAAAAAAAAAATAACTACAAATTAAAAAAAAAATAGTTAATTGGAAGTTTTTGAGAAAAAAATATAAACGGGGCGGGAAATGAGGCGAATCCGCGCCCCGAACCCGCCCCAGGGCGGAGCAGGGCGGGGCACCGTTGCCATCTCTACCAATGAGAGACATTATGAGCCCATTTGGCATGGCTTTTGAAAAGTCAAAAATGACTTTAAGACTAACAAGTTACTTTTGGACACGTTTGAATAATTTTCTAAAAGTGCTTCGCTTAATCGGGAAGCTTCTCTACCAAAAGAAAAAGGAGAAGCAGAAGCTATCCCAAATAGGCATATATCCAACATCAAGCATGTACATATTATTATTGTATAACTTAATTATTCTCTTCTAATTGGTAGCCTAGTTTGTTGTTACTATACTTGGAAGGTTCAGGACCAGAATTTTCAAAGGTCATCCACCGAGGAGTCATAATGCAATGACACAACTCACGGCTTCAAAGCAAATAAGAACAAAGATCCTGCTGAAAAAACGTCAACTATTATCCTTAAATAAGGTACATTAATCTCTAATGAAAAAAGAGACAAATAGTAATATAGGAAGTGTATATTAATTAGCACATTCTTTTGCATTTCCGCCTTCAGAGTAAGTAAAGCCATCGGTTATAAACACTCTACGCAAAACTATTGTCCTTCAAACAAACAAGATCACCGACTCACAACCCAAATCCAAAAGCTTAAATGTCAATAACATAAGCTTGGCTGCATAAGAAGCTTAGTGAGAAGTCCAAGAAACGGCTACATAAATTAAATCACAGAGACTTAATTTCTATGAAGATATAATGATCAATTGCAGTATCCCCTAGGTACTAGGTAGCTCAAAAAAATACTAAAAATAAATAATTAAATTGTAATTAAAGCCAATTCACCGTAGATGAGATGTAACAATAGCCATAATACAAGACATGAAAACGGATATGAACCAATGTGATAGTTAAAAGACAGAAATATAATGCATACTATAACCCGAGGGACCTCTTGAAAAGATCCAATTAAATAACAAATAAACAACTGGTATACTTCAAAATATGGAAAAGGATGGCCAGGCAGAAGAAATATCTTACATCAGCCACACATTGTATCTCAACATCCAAAGCTTTTCTGAGGTTCTCCCCTCGCGTCTCCACTTCCGCAATTGCAATTAAATGAGATGTTTGCTCACGCTTTAGAACTTCCTGGGTTTCTAGAAGTGCTTCTCTAAGTTCTTCATGCTTTGAAGCCCACTCCTTTTTCTCAATCAATAGCAGCCCCATATTATATTGATAGTCAAACAGCTGTCCAGATAAACAATCACGATATTTTAGGAGCAATTCTCGCATCCAAGTTAAAAATACACTAAAATTGACATATCTAGACTCATTTTTATTATTTTTACTTATAACTAATAATCATTATCCATATTGAAAACCAAAAATCGAAATATGATCTATGTTTTTTTCCCAAAAAATCAAAAACTGAAAGTCAAATTAAAATTTTGATTTGTAGAAATGCTTTGTTGGCCCCATGGCATACAATATCTGATTTTTCATTTGGGATTAGATCAGTTATATTTTACTATATTTTAAACTAAACACCACAAATAATTATATTATGCATAGGTTATACAAATTCATTCATACATAGCTCCCAATACCACTTATTTGGGACTTTTCACAAATCATCTCCTGATTAAACAAGCTAATCTTGAGCAACTAAATGCTCCACTACAAAACAAACGAATTAGAAGAGGTCGAATCTTGACCGTATGGCTCGTGAATTCGAGATGTCAGAGATATTCTCAGCTTAAAGTACCGAGTCCATAAATTTCCAGACTATTCATCAAACCCTAAGATGGCAGGGTTTCATAATTGCTGCAAGTTGCAATATGTTACAAGCATTAGATGGGAATACATTCCCAATGGTTTGCAATTTTCACCATGATTTAAACCACAAACTGTACATTCCACATTTCCATGAAACCAAAACATGCTTGAAAAATGGCTAAATCAAGGAAGCACACAACTGTTAAATAGATCACAAGTAGAGACCTATGTGAAGAGAGCCAAAATTTGTTTACACTCAGTTCAGATAGGCCATTTACCATGGGATATCAATATTTCAAAAAATATTCATAAACACGAGTTACGCAAGTTCCTAAACCGAATTCCCAATTATCCAGATTACACCATTTTCAACCTAAAGATGATTTCACAAGTTGTGAGGTTTTTGATAGGGAAATGAAAAGCCAAAATGCACATAAAGAACAGCCAACAATTAGACAGGGTAACTAAGCCATGTCAAATACTATATGAATTGAACATCAAATTAAGTTCCACTAGAGTTGCTAAGGTGGTCAGCTCTGGAGAGCAATGTTACGATAGATAAGCAGATGGTGACACATTCTTCCAAAATTCTGACAAATATGTGCAAGAAAGAACAGAGAAGATGTACATTAATGATGGAGGGAAAATTTAGAGCTTATACTATCTCCACAAACAAAATTAATATTTTCACGATTTCCACTTTACTACCCAAGATGCAAAATTATGTGCCATTATTATTCTAAAGAAACCCTTGCCCAGTAGAAATACACTGAATAATAACCTCAGAAGACAATATTTGAATTTAAAAAGAAAAAATCTGAAAACTAAAAAACAATTATCATATTTATTTTTACTTCTAACCTCTTTTTCTAACCGTGCAATCCTCTCTAGCAATGCCTCGCGGTCGCGCCTCTCCAAAGCCATCTCATCCAAGAACCCCGCCTCACGAAATCTCATCCAATCCTCCATATTTTCCAAATCATTCACCCTGGTTATATCCCCACTCTCACTCAAGAGCCCCAAGGGCCGGGGTGGCGCTGCAAGGCCATCAATATACGCCACAGCCTTCCCCTTCCCAGTAGGGCTCGGGGTGCTCCTCTCCTGCGTTAGCGCGGCTTCCCTCCTCGGAGTGATTGACAATACCGGCCACTGATGCTTCTGGGGAGTAAACATCATTAACTTTGGGCATCAAAATAAAACCCTAATCACAATTCCAAATTTGTAATCCTAGAACTGAACAGAAAATCTAGATTTAAGAGGTTTAACAGTTGAATTAAAAACAAGAACATGGATACTTGCAACGTGAATTCGGATTTCGAGTAGAATCAAACAGTAGAAATAATAGAGAAGAATTAATTATTATTATTTTTTTATTTTTTTTATTTCATTTTTGCTTTCTTCTGTTATAAGGGTAGATGATCAACGGTGGCGATTCAGAATTTTCTTGTTTTACACCACATTATACCCACCCACATTTAAAACTTTTTTTCTATAAATACACCACAATTATTCGTTAATTTGCGAACCAATTGAAGAAAAATATAGATTCGAAACGCCAATGGACCTGATAATATGTTAATTTCATAAACGGTCATTGAATTTATGTCAAAATTACAAAACGGTCACTTAATTTTAAAACTTCCATAAACGAACACTTAATTTACATGTACTTTCACAAACGGTCACTTAAAAATCGTTATGATTTTAATTCAAACTTAAAAAACTAAAACACATGAGCATATAACATTGAGGACCTCAAGTGCAAATATCATAAAAAATCCTCTCAAAAACCATTTTCAACCACCACTTTTCAGCCACCAAGATGTCACGCGTTTTATGCAACGTGAATTATACCACAAGTGAACGGTGTCAAATTTTGTAATAT
>CAIGRL010184793.1:0-19677 GCA_903798325.1 Fraxinus xanthoxyloides | reverse complement strand
GGGCATCTTCACTCTCTGGTGGAGGATTAGCCTGTGGTGTTTTGTGGAGTTTCTCCATTTCGTACCCTTCATCTTTAGCCTTTTGTACAAGCATATTGTATGTCTCCTCATCAAGTTGGGGCTGCCTGCACAGTATCTGAAACAAACAAGCATTAATTTCATTGTCATAGTTTCTTTTGTTCCAATATTGTTCATCCAACTTACTAAACATCAACTAAGAGCATGCCTGGCTAAGCTTAAAGAGTGTTCTTTTACACAAATTTACTTATAAGCAACAAGAATAAGTTGTAGAATACACTTTAAAATAAAAGAAAACTCTTAAGAGCTACCTCTATACTTGAAATAACACTAGTTCTTTTTTTAAGATCAGCCAAACAGGCTCTAAAACCATTAAAAATTGTTAATATATATATATATATAATAAAAAATTATCCAACTCAGGAAACCCTAAAAAAAAAACTAATGATGTATTTATAAAAGAAAAAAAAATTCCCACATGAATATTCATATATGAGAAAAACATACCCAAAGATACCTCCTACTGGGCTGGCCAATCAAAGCATACTGATAATCCTCATCAATATACAAAACCCAGTAATCCCCAGTGACAGGAATTATAGGCAAAAAGGGGGGCACATAGAATTTGACTTTGAGTTTTGCCTCGTCACTTTTGGGATCAGACTTGTATGCAGTGCCTTCAATGAACCCTCTTTTACCATCACTCCATGTCTCATTAAGAACATGTACAGTGCCATCAGGATTCAGTGTGTAAGTGGCTCTTGTATTTACACCATTTTTGGGCTGAAAAAATGACGGAAATGAAGCTATTTCATACCATCTTCCCATGTATTTTTCTATATCCAGACCCCTCACCACTTCCATCTCTTTCTTGGCCATTTCTTGAGATTATTTTTGCTATAAAATGAGAGAATTTTATAGCTGGGGAGAATATCTAGATAAGGTGAATTCGGATTTGATTTTGGGATGTGAGATGCACACTGTTGTGGGTCATGTCCAAAAAATACGTGGACAGCTGATAGCCTCACAAGTGTACTGTTAAAAGGATATTTAGAAATCCCTAGTCGAGTTGTTTCTCGAACATGACCTCTCGAGTCTAGACAAAACTTGTTGATAATGTTATAGTGGTGGGTCAAGTCGGGTCGCTATGGTCGCGCCAATTGAATCATGTCAAGTTATCCGTGGTTTTGTTCGATTGTTTTTGAATAAATGCATTAAAGTAGGTTTGATTGTTACTGACTAAGGTTGTCGTGTGATCCAATATTTATTTTTTTTCCTTTTTTTAAAACAAGTTGCAATGGAACTGATCAAATTTGGTTTGAACTTTGTACATTAAGGTGAAGGCATAGCACCTCAATCACTCTGCTAACAAGCTTGTGTTTGATATTTTTAACCAGAAAAACGATTGAAAACTACAATCCCCTCTAGACCGAGATGGGGAATTTGCCAAAATGACTCTACTCGCATGTCTTTAAGCATTCAAATGGTCATAAAAAGTGAAATAATAAGCAATTATGCAGCTTATAAAAAATCTCATTTGCTGAATGATTTCACAAGATTTAAACTACCTATTTGAAACTTCATCCTGCGCTGTCTATTCCAAGCATACATGATTATACCATTTACATGGCAAGTTCAAAAATCCGAGAGCTCTGCAATGATTTCCTATCATATGAAATTCAGAAACACGTAATCTCAACATGGACACTGGTTTATAATAATTCCTCTTCTTTCATTACTTCTATATCTCATTGGCTTCAAAACACAATGAACATCCAAAAATTTAAGTCAAAAAGGACAGTAAAAATGTGAAAGAAAACTAATCCAGATACAATACAACACAATAGCAACCATATTCATCTAGTTCTAATCATATTCCACCGACAGTTCCCTCTGCGTTCCAAAACTTCATTCTCATTCATGCCCTGGGTTCTGAGCATTCTCCATATCTCAACATTCTAATTTTATAGAAGCCAAGCAATAACAACCTCCATTCCCGGAGCTTCATCTTCACACAAGCCCAGATCCTAAGGTACTTTATCCACTAGTAATACACTACGTATAGATGCCATAAATTGCTAAGAAGTTATAGTAAGCCCCCATCAGCGGCCAGTGTGATGTTACATTTAATCATGTATACAAGCACTAAAAATGAGAAAGTAAATGCCCCTGCCATGGATACAGTTCTGTCATTCTATTAAAGCAGTACATGATAATGGCAGGTCACCAACTATGCATGTTGTGACGGTAAAAAAGGTGCAAATCAGAGATAATATATTGGCGAAGAGATTAAAAATCAACAAAAGTTCTTCTGCTCACTTCAAATTTCCAGTCCACCTCCTTTTTCGTGCTGGACGCTCTGGTTTGATCTCTGAATCTGGCTGGGTTTCAATTTGCCCTGAAGGTAAAGGTTCACTTTCCATTTTCTTTATCACCATGGCATCCTTTTCACTTGGCATGGGAAGCTTGAAACGCTCACTTCGCTTCTTCAACTTCGCCACTGTATCCAAGTGTCTGTCATCCATTGGTTTTGTATCGGCATCATTGACTTCTGCACCTCCAGTGTCTTTATCTTTAGCCGAAGGCTGAGTCTGACCTTCCACCCATTTTGAAGGTCCATCAGGAAGTTTGCTGACCAAAGAAGCACCACTGGCTGTGTGAATGCCCATATCTTTACTCTTTGAAGAAGATGATTTGGAAGTCATACTGAAATCCCTTTCCTTGTGGCTCGTCCAACGTTCCAATTTAGAGCGTCCCTTCCTCGAGTTAGGCTTCTCCTCGTCTGATGAGACCTCTTCCTTTTGCTTTCTGGAAGAATGACTATTCACATGGATTTCATTCTCACTGCTTTCTTGACCAGTTCTGTTTCTCGATTTCACCTAAAGGGGGAAGTGGAGAGTGAAGAAAAAAAGTAATCTTTAGACAGTCAAACAGTTCATTCCATATGGTAAAAAGCTTATCTCAGAGAAAAGGGGGAAAAATATGGAAAAAGCGATGAAAGAAGAAAAGGACACAGCTTCCAGCATGAAAATTATCAAAATTCAAATAAAGCACAGAACGATTTGTTGGGCATCTGGAGCAATTATTAATCTAGAAAAACTCCACTTCACGATCTAAATATCCATTTGAGAGTTCACTTTCTAGCTTTTTGGTCCATTTCTGTCAAAGTGAGCAACGCATTCTTGATTTGGACCCTCGGTGGTTTAGTAATGCAATGCCAATGCCAACCAATCAACAGCTCCAGATCCACCATGCACTCCAAATTTCCATAAAATCATTTAATGAAGAGTTAAAGTCGTGTGTAATGGATTGGAGTCATTAATCTATGCCGTGTAACTATTGTTAACAGTGAGGCTCCAGAGCAGTGAATTCTCATCAGACGAAATTGCCGTATACAAAAAAATAGAAGTTATTAAATCGTGATTTATGTCAATGATTTAAGTAATAATACATCTAACTATCCCCTCCCCCCTTTTCTTCCAACCTCTTGTCCTGCCAAGACCAAACGGAGAGGAAAAAGATGTGAACATTACAAGAACAAAAAGCACATTGTCTCGCTTACTATAATTCCGGGTTGAAGGAATCTGTAATGATATCAATGCAAACCAATAAGAAAGTAGGCTGTTCATAATAAAATGTCCAGCAGAATTAAACTTTTTATAACTCATGAGAAATTAACAAGTGCTACATAAAAAAATTATTCAGAAACGACGGCAGAAGAAAAAGACGTGTAAACAGATTAAACCAAAACTTAAAGAGACTGATTTTGTATTCTTAACATGGCAATCTTGCCAACAGAATCCAATTTTACATCACACCTGTATTGCCTCAAAGGAACAGCCTAAGTAAAACGACCATAATACATTATTCAGGTAGCTGAATTTTCAACTACTCATCCATATATGAAAATCACAATAACCAGTCAGTAAATATTGAACCAATTTCTTGATTTCTAGATAATCAAATTATTACTAATAATACAATTTTATGTAACCTTGGGAGTATTACCTCATTTCATAACCAGAATTTCTACTGGAAACTATGCCTGCACGGAATGCTATTGAATTGGGTCTAAAGAAAGACGTACCATCTCACTTCTCTGTCCACTGTGCTCATCTTGATTCCTCTTAGAAGGGATCAAGAAGTTATGATCTCCAATCTCAGATTCTTTACTCTTTCTATTGCTCTCTTTGTGATTATTTTCATGCAGCCTAGAAGTGTCAGGAGCAAAGGCAATGCGTTCTTCGCGAGTGGTAGGCCTTTCATGTTTTGCTCTTTTTTCGTTATTACTGAGTTGATTCACACGTGCATAAATGTCTTCGTAGCCCCCATGCTGTGAGAGACTATCATTTTCAGCTCGATTTCTTCTCTTAAGTTGCTCGCTCTGCCGCCCGATATCCTTAGAGTAATGCTCTCTACTAGATCCCTTATATTCATCTTTCCCTCTAGAATGACTGGTCCATGTTTTGTCTTCAGCACCTCGCCCACTTCTCATTCTTGCCCGTGTTTCTTCTCTTTCTCGCATTGATAAAATTTCTTCATGGGACTGTTTAAGTCGATGCCATTCATCACGTTCTCTCTGCCCTTCATTCCTCTTCCTCTGAAATGATCCCTCTTCTTTTAACCTAACATAATGTAGATCATCATTCTTCAACCTGGCTTGGTCATCTCTTTTTCGCTGATCCAAGCCGTCATCTCTTTCTTTCTTCCTCCGGCTGCCGCTTTCTTGGTGATTTTGCGAGATTCCTTCATTTTCAGTATACTCCCTACTTATAGGTACCTCTTCCTTGCCTCTTTTGCCGTGAAGATCATCCACCTTTTCATTCCATCTCTTGAAATTTTCAACCCTATCTCTATGTTTTGATCCCAAATCTTTATCATGATTAGCTCCCCTCCAGCTGCTAGTGCCCAACTGATTTTTTTGCTGTTGATATTCATTTTTTTCGACCCTCTCACTTTCTCTAACCTTGCTCCAATGCCTGGACCCAATTTCTCCACCATGCTCCCTGTTTCTCGTGTCATTGATTCTCATCCTTCTTCCATATATATCCTCATCTTTCCGATGCCAGCCTCCTTCAGAAACATCACTCTCCTTTCTCCGGTCTATACTCTCACTTTTCACATGCATATGAACCGCCGAGTTAGGATCCACACCTCTACGTGCATAGGAATCTTCTCCCCCTCTCACTGCCAGGTGTCTTCTCATTTCTTGTCTTTCACGATGACCTTTCCTATTATCAGTATCCTCATATCCCATTGGTCTCCTGATGTTATCGGTTTGCATAGAGCAATCATCCTGAATGACTTTGTCCTTGACACTGTCGTGGAACTTTCGATAATCTTTACTACTTTCTGATCTTTGTTTGCTGTTTTCACTACTACTTGGAGCCTTTGAGTCTTCACCATCATTTTCTTGGAAAGGTTCTTCCCCTTGTGAACTGTGCACTTGTTTCTTTGTACAATACATTGAATTCTCCTCTTCTGGTGCATCGTTTCTAGTGGTTGCATCCAAAGCTATTTCCTCTCTTTCCATTTCAAAAGTTCTCTCATCTGCTTCCAAATCATTGTCAGTATTACCCCTATTGCTCACAACCTGCTCCCCTGCAGAACCAATGGTGACGGGAGATGACATATGACTGTGATTATCATCCCCACTTTCAAATGATTCTTCGTTCTCATTATCACCATGTTGCTCTTCTTTTTCATATTCAAAAGAAGCCATTCTGGGGGACCCAACACGTGCTTTTCCTTTTGTCAGCCTATGAAAGCAATTTAAAAGAATGTTAGATGGCACAAGATGTAAGTTGTTTTAATGAGTAAATTAGATATAATATTTGCTAATCATTGTACTAAAAACCAAACTAACATCAAATATAGACTCATGTTGGACAAAGTAAATTCTAGGACCTCTTTTGCTTATGGCCGAACAACCAAAAAAAAAATGGCAAATGACAACATGAAGAATTTAAACCTCAAACGTGATAATAAGTTGACCAAATTCTTTTGAGGAAAGATATATCATTCAGCATGTTTGGATTCAGTGATGTGGCAATCCCACAAAAAGGATTAGTACAACACCTTAAGAAAATTACAAGAACATTTCCCATCCCAAACTAGTTAAGCATACTTCAAAATAATAATCCACAGACAACTTATGTCAATTAGAAATGGGCTCCCATCCATTCCAAACTTCCCCAGTCTTGCTATTAGGTACTTTTTAACCTTTCATGGAACGTGTTTTTTTCCCCAGTGAAAATCAATTCTATAAGAACTCGTTGATTAGGCTTCTTTCTTTTGCTGGTATATGAAATTCAGTAGCCTGCTTTACACAAAGAAGCTACCGAACATTCTGCAAGGTAACCATGCTAATATCAAGCAAACTCATTAGTCGTTTTCTGTTTTCGATTTTCCAAAACAGTGAAAAACGCGTTCTCTTTCCTATTTCGAAAATGCATTCTTGAAAACAAGTTAAAAATTTACAAAGAAAACTCAAAATGACAAATTTGTCATTTTGAATGTTTTCGGTTATAATGAAATCAAAATTTTCAAAATGCGTTTTGGGTGTTTTCAAAATGTCAAAAAGAAAACATTTTTAACGATCTCAAAATGGACACTCAAAATACGTAACTCAAAACACAAAATTGAAATACAAATAGAACAACCCCTTAGCTCTTAGGATGTTATCCATTTGCAGGAGGGTTGCCTAGAGAGAAGCACCACCTGTCAACCACTATTAAAGAGACAGGAAAAGGAAACCAGTCGATGTGGAAATAATGTAAAGATATTCATACAACATTTTCTTACCTTTCCTCATGGACACTAAACTCCCGACCAGGATTGTATTTCTCAGGTGCTTCTGAAGGTAAATCCAAAGCATCATCGCCGACAATATCATCATCAAGAACAGTTTTTTTGAACTGTGCACTTCTTCCAACCAGTTCCTTCTTACGACCATCACACACATGTGAAAAGCCATCATAATTTTCTGTATCCTCCTGCAGGTCATCGATCTCATCATCCCCTCTGAGATCCTTTCTCAACGGTTCATTTTCTTGATGCTCAGCCATATCATCATCATCTGCCTGACACACAATCTGTTCACCAAAAAGAATCAGTAGTGTGATAGATGCAATGATAACAAATTTTTTTACTGCCAAGGAAGAGAAGAAGGTGACTGCTCACCTCGATTATTGCATCTGAATCATGCATTCGCGGACGCCTGGTGTCAATGGATGGGAGACGGTCGCCAGCACCAGTTTCTACCGGTATTGGTCTGCCAACAGGCTAGTTTCAAATGAAAGAAAGCTGGTGAGACGATACTTTTGACATTGAATAAACTGTATAATAATACTACTGGTTTGCTTACTAGAAACTTCAAAGAACTTTTATTGACCCTTACGATGGGCAAAGCTGAAAATAACTTTCTAGAAAGAATTAAGTGAAGAAGACAGTGGCTAAGGTATTCCATGGAGATCCTAAAATAGAGCATAAAGGTAGCATGAATAAAAGCTTCCAAATCTCCTCCAACATGAATCATAAAGAAAACATAGATTCCAAAACATACAAGAGGGGGCCGTCCAAGTGCTGATGTTCTTGCTAAGTCATTTCCACCAGCATCTGTTCCGAGATTTACATTTTCAGATGCAATATCTTGGATGCCGACTGCTGCTGCAAGCTCGGGGGGAAGATCAGGATCATACTCCTAAAATACAACAGCAAGCAAAAAGAGAAGAATCGAGTAATAAAACTCATGGAACACTTTCTCAATCAAAAGAATGGTAACAGAAAAGTATCATACACAAACATTGTCCAAATGAAGTATCCACACATGCAAGTGCTACATATGTGTGTTTGTCTGTAAAAGGGCAATTCAATACCTGTTCTGTTCTCCCACTTTCATAGACACGGATCTTGCTTTGCATAGTTGTTTCAAGGCGGAGTTGTTCCTACAGATTTTTTTCAACTTCTTAGCTTCCACTTCCATGGACCGTTAAACAAATAAGCACATAAACGTACAAGCTCAACAAATTTGAATAAGCATGGGAACTAACGCAAATTTGACTCTCAGACCTACCAGCTGTTTGCAGTAATCTTTCCAAGTGTCCTCATTTAAACCAAAATTGAAAAAGTCTGAGACATCAATGCCCGGAAGTCTCCACGGTTTTTCCTCAAAGCTATCGATATCAACTTCAAATATGGTCCTAACAATAGAAAAAAGAAGGCATGAAACTCTATCATCAGCACATAAATTATACATAAAGCAAATTGCCAGCATTTCATCAGGAGAAACTATATGGTGAATCACTAATCAGGGCAACCAAACAAGTGTAAATTGTAGAAAGATTACATCATGACGTGATCTTTATCCAGACTTTGTCACCGTGAGTATAGTTGTTTATATTTTACGAAAAAAAAAACAATAATGACTATTCAAAATGTGAATAAGACCACAAATAACTAATAGCATCATGAAACTAATTTCAAGAATTGTCGCCACCTCAAAACAGAAGTTCCTATTAAGAATTACCAGAACATTGACAACCAGATTTAACACGGGCACCAGTGTACTGAATTAGTAATAGAAGCTACAATGCAGTAACATTGTTGATAATAAAGAGCTATTAATGCACTTCAAACTCACATTTGAAGTTAAAGGGTAAACAGGGTCCAAAAACAATAGTCAAGGGTCACATATGCCACTATAGAACCACAATACCATGAAAACTCAGATGTCTACACCATTTTGTCCAACCACACAATTGATGTAACAACTTATCTTTTTGGCATATATATACATACACTGGTAACATACAACAAACAAATCTGCACATATTTTCTTCAATCATATTCTCAGCGTAAAGGTTGGATACGTGCATCTGTATTAAGAAAACATTGAGAAAGCGCATTACAAGATTCATTCATTCAAGTCGATGCACTGCCCAACTAAAGTCCAACCAACCTCGACTTTAATTATGTTCTTCAAATTTTTTCATTGTTAATGTGTTCCCCTATAAATGTAGTGAAATTATAAATATAAAGGTGGTGGAATGTTTTACGGAATTAAGTTAGAATTCCATTTATCTTGGGACAATGGATTCAAATGTTTTTTTACCTCAACATAAGAGGACGAGAGAGAGAGAGAGAGAGAGAGAGAACACATGTCAATTCTTCCTTGATAAGTAAAAAGACAATTGATAGAGCATATTGCTGATCAGCTAAGAAAAGAAAAGATTATCAAAGAGGGAGCAAGAGGAAAAGATTAAAGGAATAGAAGACAACAAGCCTTTAGCACTTCGTTAATGATCATTTTTGAACAATAGGATTTTAAGTACATATTCTACATGAGTTCACGCTGCTTATAGTTCAACCAAAGTTTTAATCCCTTGGAACTAAGTCATAATTAGTCGATGCCGTGAACAAAATAGAGCACACATTTTGTAATATATTCTCCATGAGCTACCCAATAGCATCATACAATGTTTGTATAAACACAATTGCATATATGGTTAGCCACTTCCTTTAAATGTCCTCCCTCGATAATTATTTATTTACCGACAGAAATGATTATTAGGCACAATGTCGGTAAACACAATAATTATAAACCATATGCATTATATCATATACTGAAACATGAGAGTTCCAAATACAATCTACGACGTTTCTATTGACTCGTAAGGTGCCTATCTTCATAAAGAAACTGCAGTGGGATATAAACGTTGTAAGATACTGCAAGCTTTGTAGATATCAGGTTAAAAATGATAGTCACACTCACCAATTCCATCAAGCAGTCAGATGCCATTTGGAAATATTGATTTAGTGACAAAAGGAAAACATAAAGAAAGAGCGTAACAACCAAGAATCAAGATTATTGTTGTAATGGAGCTCAGGCATATGCACCTAAATAACATACTTGTGTGATGGTAGAGTAAAATCCAATCCGCTTCCGAAACCACGCCCTGCTGCATTAGCTCCCCAAACGGGCATTCCATAACCTGGACGAAACCCTTTCTGCAAGGGGACAGCAGCTGTTATTCCTGATGGTCGCCAATCACCTCTACCACGTCCAACAATAGGGGCCATGGGGACAGTTGGACGAACTTGACCTGGGGTTCCACCAGGTCCCATGGGAACTGCTACAGGCATAGGTGCTGCACCAGGTCTCACGTACTAAATGATTCCCAGTGACAAAAAAGCAGGGAAAGAAAAGAAAGTTAAAATAGTCGAGGAAGCAGTTAAAAGAATGTAGTAAAGCTTTCAAGCATATTAGAACAAATCAAAAAATAGTGAGATTGCACATTTATGAAATTCAAAGTTCCAAATTACAGTTATCTTTCACTATGTAGACCCTGCAGATTTAGAAAGAGAATTTAGTCAATAGCAAAGTATTGGATAAAACAGAAATAACTTAAAGTCGTCCTCTCCGGTTCAATGCAACGTCAGCACCAGACAATGGTTACTTGCTAAAATAATTACAATTGGTTTATAACTTTTATTTGCTATTGATAGAATTGGTTAAGTTTCAAACTTCCCCTACAGTCTTAATCCCAAAATTAAACATTGAGGAAGTACAAGACAGTACTGTTGATGGACATGAAATCAGTGTGTAAAAGCAGTTTCAGTTGTTTTCCATACCATGCTATTCGAATTAAATAAAATATAAGCTGCCATCATTTTGTTTCAAATGCGATAGAATTTCAAAAGATATCAAGTAAATAACAGAAAATCTTTAGAGACAAAAGTCTAGGGAAGTCAAATGCTACTTGCAAGCTTAGCCAAAATTAGCTTCCCAAAAAAATCCTCTCTTTTTAAAGTCAAGTGGTGTAATTCGTCCAGGTATAAAACATTTGTAATTTCAGAGCACAATTGCTAAAAGATACTGCAGGTTTCATATATCATTCACAATAATATTGATATTAGGGTTCGAGAGAAGGGTGGAAAGCTTCCTAGAGTGACTTAAATGAAATAATCTTTTTATACATTGCAATTTGTTTTCAAGACTTTTTCGTGCGAGAGTGCTGGTAGTGACCATTTACCAGGATATTGCAAATGCCTACAACAATCTAGCCAGCATACCAAAATATACTGACATGTTTCAGAAATCATTTTTGACAGTGAGTAATAGTGACAGAAAACAGAACTAAGAGCGGTACCAAAAATCTGAGTTCTAGTGATTACGCATTCGACATGTAATCTAGTTACTTTTTCCAATCATCATTTCAGACGCATCTGGATAGAAAAATAATAACTGATAAATGCTCTTGGCAACAGGAACTGCGAAAAGATTGTATTCACGTGGACTTGAATGAAATGATTCATTGCCTATCTGCAAACTGCTGATTGTACAGGCTATAGCTTAGCCCATAAACTCAATAGGCTTCTCGCTCCCCCGTTGGAAGATCCCTTAAACGGCGCATGATTGCATAATTGATTGATAACTTTCAACTTAACCATAGACTTTAGGTTTCCGAAGATCACTAACGCAGTCTCAATCAGAAATTAGTTTCACGAAGAATGTAATTAATTTCATTGACAGTGAAAGATTACAATCAGTACAATAGTTAACCCCACCAGTAAAACAAACACTGATAAAATTCAATATCACTACTTTCCACACTTTCACCATACAAATGTTGTACGTACAACTACAATCCAATTTACATTTCAAGTTCTCATCGAACAAGATGCTGACCTTGAATTGTGAATGGAAGGGATGATGGTAAGCATGATTGCTGATCCCAATCTTAGGCAGCACGACTGTTGAAGCCACCGCACCTCCTCCACTTGCCTTGGCTGCCTCGCCCAACTCCTTCCTCTCTCCCTCTGCCCCAGGCCCCACATCCTCACCATCCCACACTTGCTCCTCTGTCATCTGCGAGTGGTTGTGGCCTGTGTCTGCATTATCCGGAACAATCACCAGTGGCTCCCCATCTTCGTCGTCATTGTCATCCATTCCCGCCATTCTTTCCATCCCCATTGGCCCATTCAACACTATCTGCAAGTCGTCTTCACTTTCTTCACTCTCCCACTCGTCCTCAAAATCTTCTCCCCTCCGATTCTCCGGCCCACCTGACAATCCCGGGATCAACAACTCCGGGCCAATTTCTCCAACTCCACTTTCTCTGGCGAAATTAACACTCTCTTTCTTCTCGTCCACTGAATTATTGGTATTTCGGCTCATCAAGTTCTCATCTTTCTCGACCAAGTTATCATCTTTATTGTCCCCCTCTTCCACTACGATATTAAAATCATCCTCCACCACGGCAAAATTCGAGCCGGCGGCAGTCTCCGAAACCCTAGTTTCAAACTTCAACTCACCACCCTCGTTCCCAGGTAAACCTGGAATCCCCTTTCCCTCTTGATTCGAACCCAAATTCAAATCGAACCCTCTCGGTTCGGGTAGGGCTTTTTCTACAATTACGACATTCAAATTCAAACCATCAGAAGATTGGGAATTCAAATTCTTAGAATTTTGAGCTCCGTACAGAATCTCTTCATCATCACTATTGACCCTCGGATCAATCAAGCGACCCTGAAACGACGTAGAATTGATTCCGGCTGCCGACTCATCAATTTGTGGCTGGGAGGCTTGAAACGTCGTCGTTAGCACGTCCGTGTAGAGATCTCCGAAGTCGTCATCTTCCATGTGTGCGTCTGTGCAGATGAGAGCGTCAAGGGGTTTCTGCTGTAGGGGTGCTAGGTAATGGAGATGGCAAGTAGTGGATTGACTGAGCGTTGATTGAACAAAAATTGATGTGTAAATATAGATGTGGAGGTTTTTTATTTTAGACAACGATCACCAAAATTGATGAATGTACGTGAGGGCTAAAAATAAAGGGGATCAAGAAATTAAATTAAACAATAAAGTACATTCCAAATATTAACAAGCTAATTAGCATGTCCATTCTAGTAATGTCTTTTGTTGATCTTTTAAGGAGGCGGCCCTTGAATTTTGTCACCTTAGCAATAAAATAACAAACAATTACTCTCAGTATCATGTATATTTGTCAAATTCAAATATTCGAGATATTGTGAAAATTTTATTTTTTACAACACATTAAAGCAAAATTATAATCAAATGGAAATAGTAGCAACGGCCTTGGTAATAGTCTTTGATTCCTCATGAGCATTATGCAGTAAAATTGCAAATCTTATCGTTATCATGAGATGAAAATTACCAGTCTTAAAAACATTTTATAGCCTACATCACGTCTCCGCGCATGCGGAAATCTACAAGGAGACAAGTCTTTGTGCTGCGAAAGTGTCTCCAATTCTTATTTTTTTGAATTACTTTTATCCTTTCCGACTTTTTCCTTTCCCTTCATGGCAAAAATGTGTATAGGCAAATTGTTGATAACAATTGAAATATATGTCCATTTTCAGTACCTTGATCAATAAGAAAATGATGCATCCAAACAATGAATAATCCAAATCTTGAATAACTAATTCATTATTGAAGACACCTTCGCAAATTTTGAGATTTAGGGCATGTTTGGTACGGCTTAAAATCTAGTTAAAATTGAAAATATAATCGTTATTGGGCCCCACCCGTCTAATAAAAGTCAACAATAATGGCTAATTTTTCAATTTTAATCCGATTATAATCTCTACCAAACACTGTCTTAAACAATTTTTATGGAAAGAGGAAAAAATGAAAATTTGTCTTATATTGACAGTAAGTGATTGCAACGAATCCAGTCGCTGGAACTTTAGAAGAAAAGAAAGTGTTTCAGGTGGATGCAATTCAAAACTTCGAGTCGAGTTTGAAGAATGAGAGTGGAATGGTCTTCTCTGTTGTTGTCGAAATAAGTTGAACAATAATAATCGAAGAAGAAATCGTGTTGCTGCACTTAGTTTAAAGGAGATTAGCCAAACCAGATGATTTATTTTATTAGTGTGAAAACTGGTGGAAAAGAGTAGAAATACCATCACTTTCCCTTAGTCAATAGTCAATAATTACAGTTAATTGTGACTTGTGAGAAATATCAAAATTGTAAATTTTTTTTTGTTTCGCGCATGTAAAAGTATATTGTGAGGAGAAAACACGAATGAACATTATACTCAAAGTCCATCTTTTAAGATTGAGTAGATATTATGCGTATATACGTATGTTGGGTTTTTCTGGGTGTATAGCCTCTCACAAATAGGGGGCCCCATCCAATAAAAAAAATCATGGCCCCTTTTGTGAGTGGACTTGCACATAGGATTGTCAATTTTTGGTGTATAATTAGTAAAACTCATAAATGTGCATTATAACTTGATAATGAGTTTGACAAGAAATTTGGTCAATCATAGAATGAATGTGTTTAAAATCAATAGTGTAGATTGTTATCACGTGAAAGAATATCATCCATAATTCATATATAGTATGATTGCACAAAGTATGTACGTGATGTGCTTTTATATTTTTGAATAATTTTATTTGTACAAAATGAAGTAGATAGATGACATGAAAAAAAGGAAAAATGTTATAATAGTTGTGTTTCTTTTCTTTTTACTCGATTTTTTTTTTCTCAATTTGAACTAAGGGGAGTCCCTCTTCAAGCCGTGGCCTTCGATCAAATGTATAATTCAGCCCATGTTTGACAGTCATTCTTTCAAATGAATGAGTTCTTAAATAGTAAGTTTTTGGAGAATGTATGGTTAAAAAACGAAAGAAATTTTGAGTTTACATGAAAAATAATTTATTATGAAAATGTGTAGTTGAAAGTGGGTATGAAAAAAAGAGTTTTGAAAAATGATTACCAAACAGGGCTCAGTCCTCTTAATTGATTGATCACAAGCTCGATAACTTTCTTGAGCTCTTTGCATTGGTGGCACACTCGACGAAATTGAGCTTTACATGGTACATTTGAAGAACATGGAATGTTTTTACAAGATTGCATCAATATAATTATTGTTGAACTCAAAATTTTCCAAACAGTAACTATTTCTCTTTTAAAAAAAAAGCGAATATTCTCGTGTCATCTTTCTCACCGTCTACTTGTATGTTATATGCACATTAAGAGAAAATGTTAGAATACAATGTCATTGTTACGAGGATTGGTGCATCATTTGTATCCAATTTGATTATCAAGTCGACACAAGTTGGATGTGTAAAGATGAAAAGACGGAATTTTTTGTCTAGATTGTGAAATATTGCATACCTGTACTTGGATTTATTTGTGGTATTTACGGGTAAAGTGTCCAACACAACTGTTTAGACTTTGGCTGATTATTTTCACACAACGTTACTCTATTATAGATGGTACATCTTTTACTTTCAAACTTTCGAGACAGATTGTGAGGTGGATCACTTAAATCCACTTGACACGTGAATATTTGTCTTGAGCACTTTGAAAGGATTGCAACAGTTGATGTGTATTATGGATCATAGATTAAACTCAATGATTGGATTTAATCTTGTGATCAATTATCCTACTAGTCATGTCTCTTTCATAGTACAATATTTGAATTTGAATTCAAATGGTTCATTGACTCTATAATTACAAGACTCCTTCACTTGTTTATCTGAAATTCTGGCCAATTCATTTCTTGGTATATCCATTGTCGTTCCCATGGACAACGGTGCATGATCCGATTTGGTGCAAATATGAGCTTGATGTCATATGATACTCCATTAGTGATGTTGAAAAAGTTTTGTCTATTGGTTCGGTTTTACACTTCGATAGTTTTTGTTTTCTGCATTATGGTTGTAATAATAATTTGTTCACTACATTTTAAACTCTACAAATGGTATCATAGTTTAGGCTAGTGGTGTAAAGTGTTAAAACAACCTGAAAATTAGATAGGAAGTCGTAGGGGTTCGGGTTTGGTCGAAAACTAGTAAAATCGAATCTTTAAACCCATTTTCTGGCAAAACCACACACCGATGGATGAACGGAGACCATCGCCAGATTTCGTAGGAAAAGCAGAAGCTATCGGTGTCATGCGTGAGACCCATGCACTGAAAGTGGAGTCAGAGAACAAAAGCCGCGCATGGGGGGGCGCGTGACAATTAATTGGGCGAAGGCGAAAGTGACAGTTTGTTCCTTGAGAAATTTTTGACCTCATAGTAGTGCTAGATTTCAATTTGGTGCACTGTGGAAGCAGATATAGCCTCGTACAGAAAGGTAAAGTAGAGAAAGTTTTGCCGTTGGTGGCTTGGTGGTGCTTCCTAGGGTTGCAGTAGCTGTTGGATAATTTAGGGTAGTTAGTGGAGGCCATAGATCGATAAAGATTTGCATCTCTCCTTAAAATACGAACAAACATATTGGTTCACTCGGTTTGCGTTTGTGTTACTTATTATGATATCATCGCTTATGTCATCTTGGAAAGTAATTTATACATAAATTAATTTGAGCTTGCATTTGTGTGTGAGTAAAATGGTTAAGTAAAACTTTTTCGAAAAACATTATTTTGCTACCATAACCTCTCGAGTTGAATTGACGCAATTTAATGGTAAAAGAAATTATTCCATTTGGAAGTAAAAAATGAAAGCTATTTTAATCCAAGAAAAAGTTTCTAAAACTTTATACCACCCAAAAGAATATCTTGATGCATTAAAAGCTAAACCAGATGAAATTATTGAGATGAATGAAATTTCACATAGTTTGATTATATTGCATTTATCTAATGATGTGTTAGGACAAGTTAAACAATATAAGACTGCTAAAAAGTTGTGGGAAGCACTTGACAAGCTATTTTTGGAAAAAAAAAATATCTTCCAAACAAAATACATTTTCTTCAAAAACTTTTCAATTTTAAGCTGAACCCAAAAAATGATCTTGAATTCAATTTGGGTGACTTTAACAGACTCGTCAAGTGTTTGGCCTACAATAATAAGAAATTTGATGAATCTAGCGGTAATACTTTTAAATTCTACGCCTGAATCCTATAGAGATATTAGGAATGTTATCCCGTATGTTAAGGATACTTTGACCTAAAATATTGTGGCTGATGCTTTGAAGGCTATGGAAATAGAGCTTAAGAAAAATCAAAGAGTAGCTCAAGAGAAGAAAGCTTGCTTGTGAGAAGGAGGAATGAGACGAGGGAGAACTACTTTCAAAGTAAGAAGGGCATAGGAAATTTAAGTTCAAGTCTAGAGATAAGAGTGGTAAGAAATACTTTCATTGTGGTAAGTTAGGGCATTTCAAGAGAGACTGCAATGAACTTAAGAAGAAACAGAAACCGCAATAGAGTGATGATCAAAAGTTAGTCATTGCAGGCAATTCTCTTGATTGTCTACATGTTATGACCGTGTTAGAAAATTTTGACACTGAAGTAGATCATGCCCGTGATAACATACATGTCATGAATGTTTCTAATATTGATTTTGATACTGAGTAGATTTTAGACTCAGATGCCATTGTTCATATGTGTCATGTTAAGTCTTAGTTCAATAACTACAGAGATGTGTATCTTAGGAAAGTATACTTTGGAGATGATTGTATACACAATGTGGAGGGAGTAGGTGATATTGTTATTATGATGCATGATGACATTATTAAACCCCTTAGAAGTGTTAGGTGTGTCCCAAGCCTGACAATGAATCTTATTTCCTTAGGCACTCTAAAAAAAGAAGGTTATGAGTTCAAATCTCATGTTGGTACTTTAAATATTTGTAAAGGATCTCTAGTGGTTATGAAAGGTCTCAAGAGGAATGGACTATATGTCCTTCAAGGTGAAACCTTAGGCAGCAAATAGTCAGCATTATCTTTTGTACGTGAAGATAGATCAGATCTTTGGCACAAGAGGGTGTGACACATTGGGAACAAGGGGTTGAAATATCTTAGTGACTAGAATTTACTTGGTGAGGATAGTGTGACGCCTTTAATTTTTTGCAAGAAATGTGTTCTAGGAAAGTCACATAGAATTAGCTTTAGGATAGGTGAACACAACACTAAGAAACCGTTGGACTACATTCGTACGGACTACATTCGTACAGATTTGTGGAGTCCAGAAAAACATCTCACACATAGAGGGAACAAATTTTTTATGTCCATTGGGTGTATCTCATTAAATCCAAATATGAAACTTTTAATAAGTTTAAGTCTTGGCTTGCCTTAGTAGAAAATCAAATGGGAAAGGATGTGAAAACCTTTAGGACGGACAATGGTTTAGAGTTTTGCAGTAGTTTCTGCAAGGGAAATGGTATAATGAGGCACAAGGACTATGAGACATATCCCAGCAAAATGGGGGCAGTGGAGAGGATGAATCAAACCTTAATGGATAAAGTTAGTTGTACGATGATTAGTTCAAGATTGTGTAAAGGTTTCTGTGTTGAAGTCGTGTCACTTTCTAATTCTGTTAACTTATAGACTCCCCAAGAGTTGTGGTCTGGAAAAAACCCCAGATTTTTTACGCATTAAAGTGTTTGGTTGTGCAGCTTATGCATACCAGATTGAGGGCAAATTGGACCTTAGAGCTACTAAGTGTGTCATGTTAGGTTATCCAGAAAGAGTGAAAGGATATATATTGTGGGGTTTAGGTGAGAAGGGTATTAAGATTATTAACAGTAGAGATATGAAGTTCAATGAACTTAATATGCCTTGCCTGGAAAACATAGACATTAGAACAAACGGATTGAGGAAGGAAAATTTTCTACTAGAAAGAAGATGAAGTTTGAGATTAAGAGATTAGACGATCATCCACAGGATAGTAAAATCCAATCTCAAGAAGAATTTGATAAAAAAGCAGTGATAGAACAACCAGAACTTGAAATTCCTAAAACTGTTGTCTCTAATCAAGAAATATAAGCAGGTACTAATTTGGATTATTAGCTATTAGTGAGAGATATGGAAAGAAGACAAATGAAACCTAATATGAAATACATCTCTTCAAATTTGATGGAATTTGTCCTATTTTCAGGTGAAGCCTTGGAATTAGTTGAATCGGCTTCATTTGAGGAAGCGGTTACCTGTAAAAATTTTAAAAATTGGAAAAAAAACCTATGAGAAAGAAGATCTAGTCTTTAAACTAAAATGCGACTTTGAAGTTGGTTGAAAAACTAAAGAATCAAAAGGTAGTCCATTGTAAATGGATCTACAAGTTGAGAGAAGGAGTACGACGGAATGTGTCATTTCTTAGTGTTTCACATATGACATAACTGCGGTGTAATTGATTTTGAAACAAAGGCATTAATCTGCCATGTTGGAGCTTCAAACAAGGATTCCGAGATTTGCTTTAGAAATTAATCAATTATTCATCAACATTATGAACTGGAATGTGATTTTCATTTGTTGAATGAAACGATGACTCTTTATTGATATTCCTCAGCAACTGAAACTTATGAAGTGTACGTCTATCTTTGCTCTCCAAGCATATTATAATTTCAATAGTAGTTGAACGCTATTGAGTGGATAAATTTTTTTTAACCATGCTACTTGTACAAAATAATTTGACAACCCCCAATATGGGACCGCCTGTGACATTTTGCAAAAAAAAGTACTTGTACAAGTGGAATAATTCAAATTTCTTTCTTGTACAATGCTAAAATTATGCCGTGGGCCACTTAATTTGAGAGAGAGACAGAGAATCTGCTAACATCAATCAACACTTATTATACAAAAGATTTTTCTCTTCAATTAAGCGTGATAGTAACATTTAAATAATTTCACTTGCCAACATATGACCTACTCACTACAACAAAAAGAGTCGTTCGCAACATTAAAAATGCAACAT
>CAIGRL010184788.1:0-13003 GCA_903798325.1 Fraxinus xanthoxyloides | reverse complement strand
AAAAGAAAAAAAGAAAAGAAAAGATGAGAAAGGATGCTAAATTGTGGTAAATTGGAAGAAAAAAGACAGACGCATACAGAGAATCGGTGGCTGGAATACACTTGGAATCTTTTCCAAGAGAAAAAACGGCAAGCAGTTAGGAAATAAAAGAAGAAATATCCAATAGTATTGTGCGAAGATTCATCGAAGATTCGTGCAATAAATTGGGGAATAAGCCGCGTTTCATCAATTTATTGATGATGTTTTTTATCCTTTATTTGTTTAATTCCGATATTATATCGTTTAAATTATTTTGTGCTAGGATTTTCGATGAACTTTGTATTATGAACCTTTCAACTTGTGATTTTATTCATTTTTTGTGTTCAAAATACGTTTTTAATTATTGAATGATTGATATGAATTTAATTTCTTCAACAATTACATGCACAATAATTGTATGAATATTGTGGCTTGTTTTACGTTCGAAAGATTGATGATAAGTTAGACATAGTATCAATTGTCGTAAAATTCAATGGTAAATAAAAATATACCGCTATACTTTACGTAATCTTTAAGTATTCATAAATCATTAATGTATTTTTATATATTCGCATTCGTTATAGAATTATATTCGGGTCACTTGTAAGAATATGTTTAATTTTACTCGAGAGAGATTGTTAAATAAATTAAGACTATTGATCTTCATAATTGAATCGTGTTGTCAAATTTATAAATTTCAAGTTAAAGAAGATTGATATGAGAGGCTTCAGGATTTTAATACGCTTTTCATCATCACATTTTTATAAAACTTGCATTGATTATAATGTTGCATTTATTTTAGTTAATTTATGTTTTCCATTTATCAGTAGATTATTTAATTTATAGGAAAAATCATGGATTTCAATTATTTCGATTAAGGTTAAGTTAATTTAAATTTGAACTAGTACAATCTTTGTGCGAACGATACTTGGACTCAAAAAATCATGTTAATACTTATTGACAAATTGTACACTTGTGGTAATTCAAACGAAGAATATTTTCCGACACTTTTCATGCATGATTTACTTATACAATTTACTCCATTTAGACTTGATTTGAGTATGAGAAAAAATTTATAGATAGTTGATTATACTTGTGCATTTTAGTCTAATTTAGCTGCAGTTTAGGAATATTTTGCAGTAAGGGGGAGATAATAGTATTTCATGCATTCCATATCATTTTGAATGTTTAGCTTTTTTGAGTTCTTACTTTTTGTGATATTAATGTTTCAATTGGTGTTTTGATTAAAATTATTATTACTTCTCAATCTTGCTAGCATATTTATGATAATGTATTTCAATTATTATATTTCCTATTTCACATGATTTTACACTTGGAATTTGAGTTTTTGATTTCAGAAAATAAGTTTAACAAATAATGCAAGAGACATAAATTCAGTTTGATTTTGGGTAGATTAATTCTATTTTTACTTTCTTGACTCGTATTGTATAGTTTTGTCATGGAATGCCAAAGGGGGAGATTGGTATGATTTAAGTTATTGGCTATTCTTTAGACAAAATGATTATTATAAAAGAGTTGTAAAAATCAATTAGTCTTTTGGGGTATATGGTATATAGAGAAAGAGTCGCCAGAATTGCTAGCCCTCACCAAGCTGATGCTGGAGCATCTGAAAAAGAATCATTATTGCCCACTTGTCGCTTAAGCGATATGCTTTTCGAGAAACCCTAGTTCACGAGTTTCAAGGGTTCTATTTATCTTATACTACCCAAATACCTCTATATTATAAATATCCAGCCCCACTTCGTGAAAACCGTTGATCATTATTTTCTGCCTTCATAACATCATTTGGAGACCACCAATAATTATATTCCTTGAAATCAATCAACCACAAGTTGGAAAAAAAAAACATCAAATTTAAATAATCCAAAACACCCAATTCCCGAATATAATTAGGATGGTACTTTCTCAATAGCTTTCAGATGTTGCTGAAAATTAAGATAAGTTGGATCGAGGCATAGGAAGAGTACAACAACAATTTGTTTTTTGGTGATCCACAAGAAATATACAATTCCAGAAGATCGGGAACATGTGTTAGTAAAGCACGTTCCAGTGGGTCTTGAAAATTATAAGAATTAGATCAACAAGTCTAGTGAGTTTTCTATACTATATCATAATGTAAGTTATTATTGTTTATATTGGAAGTTACAGGCTTGGTCCAGAAATCTTTAGTCCTATGAAGGATTTTTTTCATCAATAAATGTTGTGCTATTTACTGTATTATTTATTATTGTGACAATTCAACATATGATAAACTGGCTTGATTGACAAAACATTTTGAACAATTAAAAAGTGACTTGTTACTTTTAATATGTAATTTAATTCCGCGTTGTTTACCTATGCTCTCCAAATGATTTTAGGATCGAACCCGTAACTTTAAGTTTTTCTATCCCCTTTCGTATGTGATATGCTTTTGACACTGAGTTAGCTTCTACTAATCACATAATTGATTAGGTGTTTGAGCTTGCTTTCAAAGATAACATAGTGGTCACTCACATCTATTGAAGGGGTAACGAGTGGTAGACTGCATAGCATCAAGAGCTCCTAGCATCGTTTTCTTAATATGGTGGTGGACAACTCCTTTTTATTCCTCTTTTATTTTTGATGATACTTAGAGCAGGCCTACTTACAAGTTCTATTGATTTATTTTTGAATTCAACTAATAAGCATTTGGTTTTTGATTAATTTAATATCATATTGAGATGCGTAAATGATTAAATAGGTTCCAACACAATTGGGATGTCATGGTGCACCGATAAGTGAGTTTTACGTGCTTATCCTTGCTTATATACTTGATACATAGTAAACTGAGTGAATTTCTATTTAATTTAGTGTAAATGTTGTCATCATGGGTAAATCCAGATTAATGAAAAACATTAAGAGAGTAATTGGAGGAAATTCACAAGTTTTGTGAGTGAAATTCAACTTATGAAAAGTTTGTGGACTGATTTTCATACTTTTAGAACTTGAAGAGAATCAATCTTGGATGACTATGAAGATTTGGGGACCGAAGTTGAAGCCTTTTGGAGTTACAAGAGTAATGTTGAAGATTAGGACCGAGAAGGACCAAATTGTACAAGAATCGTGAAGTAGGGAGCAAAAAGCAAAAGTAGAAAGATGGAGGGTTGTTGGCAGGGATATACAAACCATGGTTAACCAAGACTCACTATGAATGGTGGTTTTCCGCGATATACAAAATGCAGTTGACCCATGGTCTATTTGGTGGTGTATTTTGTAAATATTGCTTTATTTGGGGTATTTTGATCCTTTTATACACATGATTTTCAAGACGATATAAGTACAATACAAAGACCTAATATTTGGTCAAATTAGAGGAGAAAAATATGAAAAAAGAATAGAAATCGAAGAAGGCAAAGTATGAAGAATAAGGAATCTTGATGCAAGATTTTCTTCTTTTTGTTATTACTCATTCAAATCCAGCGATGTATTTCAATATTTTTTTATATGCCTCTATTTGACAATCATTATTTTTAAACTTTTTTTTCTACATATTCATTTTCGATTACACATTCACACAATAAAATATTCTACACGTAAACCAAAAATCTTTCCCTATTTTTAACTATACATTCTCCTAAAAATCACTAAACAAAACTATATTCTCTCGAAAAAGTAGTTATCAAACATATGCTATATTTTTATTCTTGCTTGATGAGTAACTAAATCATTAGTTTAGATGAAGATTTTAACTTATATTTGAACATTTAATTTCAATTCTTAAGCCTTGCGTAGTTAACTGGTTTATGTACTGATTTTACTTCTTTTCTTATTGCTTGAATTACTCGATCACTAATTCATGATTTGTGAATTTTATCAAATCGAGAGGTGAGATATACATTTAGGTCATGTATTAAAATTTATCAATTCAATAAAAAGTAGAGATATACTTTTACCATTATTGGGATATTTAATTAAATCACTAGGTGATATAATGAGATTAGTTAAGGCTTATTCATATTCACATGAAAATATAATGAGTTCATTTAACTAAATAAAATTGATTTGAACTCGAGAGAGATAAATTAATTTAATTATTGAGTTTGATTGAGTAAGAATTTGGGAATTGAACTTGAAAGGTGAGATTAAAAGTGATAACTATGGTGAAATTGTAAATTACAACACTTTAACCATCATATTTGATATTTTAAAAAAACTATCCATAATATAAAGAAAAAGAGCTTTCATTTAGTTGCTTTTACTTTTCTTTGTTAATATTATTTTTAATCATAAGTTTCTCTAAATTATGCTCTCGTCAAATAAGAGGTAGGGTTATTTAAATAGATATTTGGATAAAGTAGTTTTCATAGGACAATAATGCAAACTCTTTAGGTTCAATTTACTACTTGTTTAATTAACATCATACGCTTGCAATTTTATACCAATTTTTTTCTTTTTCTTTTTGAGCTGATACAATTTGTCTTTCTTGGTCTTAAGTGATGGTGTGAAAACGAAGATATTAAAGAGGCCATCAACATTATGAAATGAGAGATCTCGAAATTGATGAATGTGATATGTTTGTGGGAGATGTCTTCATTATGGCGGGATAAGACACCCAAAATTGAGGAAGGCACATGGTTGTGGGCTATTTCTTTGCCATGTAACGAGCTAATATAGTGGAATATGATACATGTGTAGAATTGATGAAATCAACATGGTTGTGGGAGACTTTTTGGCTATACTATGACTTAATATTATAGATTACGTTGCACTTGTCAAAATTGATGAAGGTAATTTGCCCGTGGGACTATTTTTATAAAAAAAATTGATGAGGGTGACTTGCTTGTGAAATTGTTTTTTCCACTGGTCGTTAGCAACCATGACTTGCTCGAACAAAATTATAGGAATCACCTATACCGAGCCTCCTGATAAACTGTAGACAATTCATGAAGAATGAGAAGAAATTTGACAAATCATAGCGGGAATTTCTGTTACTTGTATTTTTGAATGAATTCTGATTGTACACTCTTACATGTATATATACATGTTTAACTAATACAATTAAATGGTACAATGATCAATGACTTAAATATCCTCAATTATGCATTTCAATACTCCATCTCAAGATGAGGGATGTGTGTTCAATACTCCCATCTTAGATAATAACAATTTGAATCTAGTTCCCCTCTAAAGATTTTGTTAACAAATCAACCACTTTTTCTTGGGAAGCCATATGTAACATCTTCACCTCTCCTGCTCGTACTTTATCCCTTACAAGATTACAATCGATTTCTATGTATTTCGTTCTTTCATAAAACATGGGGTTGCTTCCTATATGTATGGCAGACTGATTATCACAAAACAATAAGGCTGCTTTGTTATGTTCCACACCTAAATCTCGAAGTATATTCTTTAGCCAGCTTAATTCACAAACTGCAGCTACCATGGATCGATATTCTGCTTCAGCTGAAGACTGTGAAATCGTATGTTGCTTCTTAGATTTCCGAGATACCAATAAGTTGCCCAAAAATATACAATAACCAGTGATGGATCATTTGGTATCTAAACATGCTGCACAATCAGTGTCACAAAAACCTTTGAGATGTAAATCATATTTACCCGCAAAGAATAAACCTTGTCCTGGTGTGCCTTTCAAATATCTTAACACATGGTGAGCTGCCTCTAAGTGGGATTGTTTTGGTGACTAAATAAATTGGCTTAAGACTTGCATAGCATAAGCAGACCAGGTCTTGTTATTATCAAGTAAAGGATTCTTCCTACCATTCTTCGATATACTTTAACATCTACAATGGTGTCCCCTTCACCTTTACTCAATTTCAAATTATGTAGCAATGAACTTAGTGCTAGTTTGGCTCCAAGATAGCCTGCATCAGCCAAGATCTCCAATACATATTTCCTTTGGCAAATGTATATTCCTGTCGAAGTTCTTGCCACCTCAACGCCTAGGAAATGTTTCAGAATTCCTAAATCTATTAATCTGAATTGTGCACTCAACTCTGTTTTAAACTGCTCTATGTAATGCAAATCATTTCCCCCAATGATTATATCATCCACGCAAAAAAGTAGTACAGTGAATGAACTCCCATCTCATTTGCTAAATAATGAATAGTCAGATTCGATTGCCTGAAATTTTGAGAAATAATATAAGAAGTAAGCTTGGTATTCTATTGCCTTGAGGCTTGCTTAAGTCATAAATAGACTTATTTAGCTTGCAAACCTGTGGTTCTTTGGTCTCCCCTGCTGCTCATAACCTGAAGGTATCAATATATAGACCTCCTCATCTAAGTCACCATGAAGGAAGGCGTTGTTGATATCCTATTAATGCAGATGCAAGTGTTTTTGAGTAGTAACAATAAGAAAATTCTTAACAGTTACTAACTTGGCAATAGGGGAAAATGTTTTCTCATAGTCCATCCTAGCTTGTTGATTGAAACCTTTGGCTACAATACAAGCCTTCATCCTTTCCTCAGTACCATCCAAGGGAAGCTTAACTTTACCCACTTACATGCAACAGGCTTCTTATTGGTAGACAAAGGACAAACAATCCAAGTATTGTTAGAGACAAGAGCCTGATATTCAACATCTATGGCATTGCATCAATCTGAGTGTTTAGATGCTTCAACAAAAGATTGAGGTTCATAGGTTGTAGATAAAGCCAACGAGTACTATCTTTGAGTATGAGAAAGCATGTCATAATCCAAGTAGTTGGAAATAGGATATTGCTTGCCAAATGAAAAACTTTTCTCTATAGAATCTAACTGGGAATTAAGCACTTAAGACATGAGACTACAATTTTAATCTTGCAGATAAGGGGCTCTCTTGGGCCTAGTAGATTGACATACAAGTAAAACTTGTGGTAAGGAGGGAACTTCTGATGAAGATCAAGTGAGATCAGGAGAAGAAGGAGTGGAATCAGAAGAATGTGCTCCATCAGAGATAGTTGGATTTGGAAGAACGTAAGAATGTGTTGAAGTGGAACCTGAAGTGGGAAATGAACCATCAATACAATGTGTGGTTAAGGTGGGAACAGAGTAGGCTCAAGCTGTGAAGAGCCAGTAGACTTGGAAAAAGAATGAAGGAGTGAAACATGATGGAAAGGAAATATAGTCTCATGAAAAACAACATCTCTGGAAACAAGCACAGTGTTAGTTTGAAGATTAACAATTTATAAGCTTTCATCCTATATGGATAACAAAGGAAGATGCAAGGTACAACCCTGAGATCAAATTTTGTTTGATGCCGTTTTAGAGTTGAAGTATAACAAAAACAACCAAAGACCTTAAGGTGATTGTATGAAGGTGTAGCTTGATATAGCACTTCATAGGGAGATTTGTTGTCAAGGATAACAATAGGTGTTCGATTTATGAGATGTGTAGCAGTCAAAATGTAGTCTCCCCAAAATTGATTAGGTAAGTTGGCTTGGAATTTAATGGCTCTTGCAACATTGAGTATGTGTTGATACTTTCTTTCAACCACTCCATTTTGCCGTGGTGTTTCAACATAAGCCAACTGATGGATGATGCCTTTAGACAAATAAAATTCATTCATATGAATTTCAACACCATTATCAGATCTAGGGATTTTAATATTGCATTGAAAATGAGTTTGAATAAGGTAAAAATATGAATGAATGATAGATCTCGTTTGTGATTTATTTCTTATGAGGTAAGTCCAAGACATTCAACTATAGTCATCCACGATAGTTAAAAAATACTTAGAACCATCTAAAGAAGGAATGGAATAAGGTCCCCAAATGTTGCAATGAATGAGACCAAATATTTTTGAGGCCTTTGTTTCACTGGTTTGAAAAGGTAACTTGTGCTGTTTGGCCAAAGGTCAAATTGTACGATGCAAATGCTTGTTGGCAGCAATTGTGGGAACATATTTATGTAGAAGCAGTAGTTGGGAAATGGGAACATGCTCTAAATGATAATGCCAAACATCAATTTTAGTTGTGATATCAGTATTGCTCATAGAGCTACAAACATTATTTCAAAACTCATTTTCCCCAAAAATCTATGGACATCAAATAGGAGCTGTATTTGCATTAGTTTAGACCATAATCATTTAGAGTAGATTTGTATTTGCATTAAATTAAAAAATTGAAGTATTTTTAGTATAGGTCTAGTCTAAGTCTTTAAATAGGTGCTCAAGTCATCGTGCTAATAAGCTCCATATGTTACACATTATTCCCCGCCCTCCAAAAATCACTCGGCAGCTTTATCGTAGGCAAGTCCATCGAAATAAGTTAGCCTAAGCTCTTACATGGTTTCATACTTTCCTTTATGTAACTTATTATATAGCTAATTTTTTTCATTTTTCTTTTAGATATGATGGAGATACTTTGTAGAGCAAGCAACGGAAACTAAAGGAACATAAATGACCAAGTGATAGATGAAAGATATCATTATATGATGCAGAGAGTATTTCTATCTCTCCTTAGGCATATCTGTGAGTTTACATTGAGAATAGTATTAGTTTTAAGTTTGGAAGGTATATAACTTAGTTATTTTTATTTGTTTGATTGTCTATGATGTTATTTGCTATCGACTCTATTAGATTGTAAGATGTTTGGAGTATATCTTTATTGCTTCTCTAGGTTGGAATCATAAAAAATGAAATATGCTATAAAAAGAAATTTCTAAAAACATTTTTTTTTTTGCTTATATATTTGTGTGTTAATTAGGTAGCCTTGTTGGCTAATTATGATACTTATTTTTGGAACTATTTTTTATTATTATTATTAATGAGTTGTGAATAGGAGGTGCTACTTGTGTTTATTTTGTTAATATGTTTATCCATATGAAACTGTGTAAATCTAGAGCGCAATATCATAAAGATGATTATTCTTGGTTGTGTACACTAATAGGATAGGTTATTAGAAGTATTACATGGTGTACAAAATGGTTGACTATATGACTAAGTGGCGGCCCCCTATTGGAGGGGCGGCTGTCCAATAGGGAACCCGCATTTGGTCCTGTAGTCAACCATTTTGTAAAATTTGTAGTCCATATAGTTTAATCCAATAATCTTATGGTTTCAAATCCTTGTTTAGCAAAATTGTCTAAATCATTGTAGAAAAAAATTGAAAACCAATCTCTTCCTAATGATTCTTTGTGCAAAATGTATAGTAGCAATACTGAAAATCCACCACAAATGCTTGCCCAAGTTAGAGGCCAACTTAAGTTGACTTAAGGCATGTCTAGAACTCGATGAGCTTTGGCTATTTCACCTCCTTCTCCTTCCTCAATATTCCAACACTTCTTTATTCACTGGACGTGTCTTGTTTTAGTGGGAATACTTTCTTCATCTATAGAATCCTTTGAGCATCCTTAATAATATAAATTGGGAGCCAGAAAACTTGAAGCATGAGGGAACATGCTTTTTAACTTATATTGAGCCCGTTTGGTAGAGATTAAAATCAGATTAAAATTGAAAAACTAACCGTTATTGTTGACTTTTATTAAAAGAGTGAGACCCAATAATAATTATATTTTCAATTTTAATTGGATTTTAATTGGTACAAAACGGACTCATTATTTGTGGAAAAATATTTTGCCAAAAATTATTATTTTGTTTAATGACAAAAGAATAACAACTTATATTAAGTACTACTTGGTAACCAACCAAAATTTCATTTTATCTAAGTTTTCCCTTGCTTTTTCATTTTTTTAAAGTTAACAAATATGTTCTCAAAGAAATTTATACATAAAAGTAGAAGAGCTATCCCCAAACTTGACATAACACGTATTTTTTGGTAGGCTAGTCCAGGAACGAGTTAACAGGTTTATCTTTTTATTTATGTGGGCTTCAATAGTAGTTCTTGCTAATGTGAAATAATATGTGGAAATTAATAAGAGTATTTTACTTGTTTAGTAACTTCGTGTTCGCATGTCTCAAGTACTCGTCATTAGGTTTCAAGATCAAGCATATGGCTTTTTATTACAGATGCTCATTGGAAATGGCCCAGGTTCACCTATGATCTAATATTTTATTTTTTAAAAGTATTCGTTGATAGTAGCATATGTTCGCATAGAACGAACTCAAGATGATGGTTCAGAATTCTCGTCACTGACCTCTGTAAAATTAATTGATAAGAAATAGTTCCCAAAGTCAGAGTGAAAGAAGTTAAAAATGTGTTTCCAAAATTACAACTCTTTAAGTTGTGTCCACGTGGCCATTTCCAATTGGCTGGATTGTTTATACTCGGATTGTGCTTCTTCACATGGGTTGTGAGCCATTTGATTTAATCAATACTTGTGATCTTTAATTAGTCTTTTAACGTGATGGCCGATGACTTTTGGACTTCACTTTCTCATTCGGTCTATTGGTTTTGTTCTAGAGTGCTTTGTTCTTTTTGGAGTTTATTTTTATTTTCTCTTGGTTGATTTTTCAGATCGAGCCTGTGAAATATTTGTGTAAAATGCTATTGTAACAGTAACATTGGGTCGATTTGTTAGCTGTGTTGATTAGGTTCTATATAGCGTGTTAGGGTTTGATTTTGGGTTGAAGTTTTAGGAGATCTTTGGATCGATGACTAAAACCTGTGTAATCTAATTTTGGTTGGTGTAAACTCTCTCTAGATGGCATTCTTGGTGCACTAATGGATTGAGCTGGTAGCTGAGCCTCCCTGATTAGGTATAGTCAAACTGCATTAACATTTTTGGTGTTAATTTATTTCCAACATCGTGTGTTCTTGGGTCTTTATTTTCTGTTTGTGCGTGGTATTTGATTGAGTTAATACCAACAATTGGCATCAAAGCCTGTTAAGGCTGTGGGTAAGGCTATGTAATTCGTTTTTCAGTTTCCTTTTCGTATTAATTTGTCCTTACATGTGCAGTCCCCTAGAATAAGTCTGAATGGAAGTTCTTGAATACTTGGGTGGTGTTAGATTTGGGTTTGAAATTGACATTGAACGTGAATTATGATTCCTAAATGACGTGGAGTTTTAAATACTGTTATACACAATATTTTGGTGAGATTGTTCTGATTATCTTCCATACATTAATTTGATTTGCATGCTTGATATGAATTTGTAAATCTATTAATATACTACGATTTATTGTATTCATGAATAAATGACTGATTATAATAGGATCATGTTAGTTTTATCTTCAGTTTCTATTATCTGAGTATGTGGTACCAATTTGTAAAATCTAAGTGATTGAGTGTCTGTTACTGTTTCAATCTCTACGTATTTTTTATTTGTATTGTTTTTCATTATGTTTTCAGCTTATTTGTCATAATTTGCACGAAAAACTTTTTTCATAACATTTTCTACAACTTAAAGTGATTTTTAGATTGAAAACCACTTATGTCTACGAGTAATAGCCACCATTTTACAGAATCTGTGATGGGTTCGACGGTTGAATTATCACAATTTGATGGAAATGAAGATTACTCGATTTTGAAGCAAACAATGAGGGCCATATAGATCCAACAAAGGGTTGCTAAAGCCCTTGATGATCTTGCAACATTTTCTGATAAAATTGAAAGCTAAGCCTAACGAAATTCTAGACATGAATGAAATGGCATACATCTCTATTATATTGCACCAATTTAATAATATAGTAAGACAAGTTGAAGATCATACCACTCCTAGGGACTTGTGGACTACATTAGATGCCTTGTTTCTAACAAAAAAGATTACCTAATAAAATATATCTCTTAGAGAAATTGTTTAGCTTTAAGATGGATAGTGGAAAGAATTTGGAAGCTAATTTGAGTGATTTTAGTATCCTAGTTAAGAGTCTTGCTCATAATGGAAAAAAATTCAACGATGAAGATCTTGTCGTAATTCTCTTTAATTCATTACCCGATTCATTTAAGGATATAAAGAATGCGATAAAACACTCAAAAGGTGTTCTAACACATACCATTGTCACTAATGTTTTAAGATCTCAGAAACTGGAGATCAAGAAAGAATAAAAAACGAGTACAAGACAGGAAATCATGTTTGTAAGAGGAAGGAAGAAGGAAAATAACTTCAACAATAGAAGATTCAAATCTAAATCCAAAACCAGATCTAAATTGGTATGAATTATGATTTATAATCTATGCTTTGTGACATGAATTGTGACTTTCGTTATTTTTATGCCTCTAAATATTATGCTATCTTTATATCAAATATGAAATAGACACAAACTCGGTTTCCATTGATGTGTAAAAGATAAGGGGAATATTGAAAGGGGGAAAGTTATTTATGCTATGGTTGACCTCTTTCTCGTATTTCTTTTTGCTTATGCCAAAAGGGGGAAGATGGATTAGATGATTATGCACAATAGGGGGTATTGAAAAGGGGAAAGTTATAAATTGCATGAATATTGAAAATGGGGAATATGTATGCAACTTTATTCCTTATTAATTTGGTTAATTTGTACATTGTAAATCATCTTATTTGTCATAATAAAAAGGGGGGACATTGTTGACCTATGATTGATGTTTCGTTTTGATTATCACAAACAAATTGCATTTATTTCTAACAAATTGATTTCGGGTATCTATAGTGATTATTGCATATTAATAAAATTGGAGACACGAGGTTCGAGACGATAGCGATTTGCATGCAACGATCGAATTGTAACTTAAAGATTTGTAAAAGACACAAATCACGATACAAGTCGAAGAGAACAAGAACAACTTTGAAGATTAAAGATTAGAAGTTGTTTATCGGGACTTAAATGTAAATGTATTAACTCCTCGATTGTTAGCAAGGGAATAAAGTTCAAATTATTTTCATAATCCATCACTTGCATAAAAATGTTTTCCATTCATAATATGAAATATATTTTGATATAAAAGCAAAATTCCAAAGTTTATATACTTCGGTCGACCGAAGTATAGACCGGTCGATTGAAAGATGCTGCTTACCATATTTTGCATCTTCTCACCATATTTGTAGTACTTAGAGGAAATACATGTCAATGGCCGGTTGATTTGGGTGAAATTCAAGTTTGGCCTTTGACCAAGAAATATAGTTAAAAAAATA
>CAIGRL010184745.1:0-16759 GCA_903798325.1 Fraxinus xanthoxyloides | reverse complement strand
ATCAAATGCATGTAGCCCAATGGTGACTCTTCTTCTCGTCGACTCTCTTCCAAACCTAAGAATTCTCACTCTTCTTCATGTCGACTCTCGAGTCCTCACACTTCTCCACATTATTACCCATCCTGTATCCATCCAAATCGGAACAACCGAATCCGAACAACAACGCTTAACCACCCCCTAATCGCTCAATAGTCTCATCTTATTCCTCCGCACTTCCAAAACCCCATTCTTATCATTCAAAGCCGCCACATCACCTCTCAGCCTCAAATTAAACAGCGTCATAAATCCCCTAGAAGCCACAACAGCTACATTTATCCCCTCTTTTTTCACAAAAATGCCATTGACCAGAAAATTGGTGCAGAAGCTTCACTTGACTACACCCTAGATTCAAGAAATCTCTACTGGGTTTTCCTATTTTTGAAAATAAATATGTAAAAAAAACAGCAAATTTATTAATAAGAGGGATAGTGAGTACAAGAATTAGTGGAGGAAAACTTCGAGAGAATCTTTGTTTTCGGTTTGGGACACGATTTCACTCTTGATTTGAAGCTAATCAATATGCTAATTCCGCCTCCACCTCCATCTACCCTCCCCTTGCAAATTTACCGCCCCCACAATTATCCAAGCCGCCTCAGTATTAAAAGTGAAACCTTGTGATTAGAGCATCATAAATCAAATTATTTTAGACCCAACAAATTAAAAAACTAGAGGCGAAATCTGATTGAAAGAGCCAGTAGAAAACCCGCAGATTTGGCAACACGAGCTCAAAGATTTTGGATTGTGAGTTTGTGAGATCGGAAAAGGAAAACCAGAAGAAGCCCTATGTTACGGGAGAGGGGAGAGAAAGAGAGAGAGAGAGAGAGAGAGAGAGAGAGAGGATAAGTCAGAGTAGTCATTTCCGTGTTTTCTGAAACTTACCGTGTTTTGACTTCAAAATAATCAAAACGTGCTTTTGGACGTTTTCAGTTTTCAGTGCAATTTTTTTTTTCATTTTCAAAAACGCGTTTTCGAAAATAGAAAAGAGTACATGTTTTCATGTTTTGGAAAATTGAAAACAGAAAACGGCTTGGAAACGGTATAGAGAACAGCCCCTCTTTGATCTTTTCTAAAATTGGCTCTTAAGCTCTGGTTTTGAAGGATTTTTGTCTAGAACGCTTGAAAGATGTGATTTCAATCTTGACCTTCTCTGTAGAGTCCGATATATAATGATAGTCTTGATCTTGACCTTTTGACGAAAATCGATTTATCATTGAATGCTTTGATATGTCAAAACTATGATTACTTTAAATCAATTGTGAGTAAAATGAAATTAACTTGTTTGTTATGTCAAAACTTTATGGTTAAATTCAACCACAGGTTAACATCAACAATTTTTATTTTTTTTTATAACCGTGGATATCTGGGCCAACTTGCGCGCACCTCGGCTAATCCCATGAATCCCTGAAGTTTACAACAGAATACTCACCTCAGTGGCCCTGAGGGGACTCGAACTGGTGACCAATGGGAGCAAACCCAACGTCTGACCAATTGAGCAATCCCTCAGAGTTAATATCAACAAATCTCAATGAGATCAGTGAGAATCATCAGAAGTATGTGTGATGTAGACATGTGGATTGGATAGTGTCCAGTGCAGGGCTAAGCCTAAGTTCCACAGTGATAAAGAAATAGATTCTTTAGGAATGCATGTGTGCGAGCACCAAAGTACTTGCTTAAATATGTCTTATTTTCAGAAGGTTAATACACATCGACGTATCTGCATCATGTCTCACCCGGCCCTATCACGACTTGCATGATTCAACATAGAATCCACGAATTTTGGTTGACCCTACAAACTGTCCTCAGATAACTTAATAAGAGACAAACAAGAGACTGAGGGAAAAAGCTTACCCCAAAGTATGTTTCATCCACTTCTCATCATCTCTTTTCTGCAACAGCACACATTGATTCAGTTGTGTAAGCTGAAGAGGAAAATGGAAAATAAATTAACATTTAAGGGTTTAGAACTAACCGTAAAATCTTCACGTGCATGGGCTCCTCTACTTTCTTTCCTCGCTTCAGCAGAGTGCATAGTGATACATGCATTAATTAAAAGGTTTTCCAACTCAATAGTCTCTATCAAGTCTGAGTTCCTGTAAACATAGAGTGCCTATTAAAAGGTTTTCCAACTCAAGACTTTGTTCGTGGTTGTACATGCATTAATTAAATAATATTACAGCGATAAGAAATTATTGACTTCAGCATACGATTTTCAATGCTAGCAATCCTCATAAACATATATACCATATCAAGCTTCTGTCCTTCAACTTGACATCATGAAAGCTCTCCCATGCTATATCAATCAACTGACAACCTTCAAATAAATAAAAATGAAAGAAGCAGTGAGGAAGATGATTTAAATATTGATATGATTTAAATATTGTGATCAATGGGGTCAAAACAGTAACCATATTTCAAATTTTCAAAAGCAGAGTCACTGCAGACTTGTCTGTGTAGATGCATTCCAAGTCAGCAAGAAAATGAAGGATATCCACTTGCTATCTAGCTCATCTCCAATACAACAGGAAAGGGGAGGTCCCTACATCATACCTTCTTCTAATGTTTCCTGAGTGCGAAATACAGCAGCATTGCTTTGCATAATCCGTTGCATGTTCAACCGGATAGTCGAGGTGGGAAGGGAACCATTTGAATTTCTAAGATTGTCCAACCATGCAATAGTTCTCTCTCCAGCATCCTGTTCCAGTGGTTTTTGACTCTCTCCTGCATGAGTGCAAGGATCTAAAAATTGTAATACAGTACCTACAAGGCACTAAATCCCTAAAATAAACAAAATTCTATTCACCTGGTCTACGGATCTCAGCAACCCTGTTTGCACAAGCCCGTCCAAACACAACAATATCAAGAAGAGAATTTGCACCAAGTCGATTAGCGCCATGAACAGATGCACAGGCAGCTTCCCCAGCAGCTAAAAGTCCAGGAATCACTGCATCAGGATCATCACCTTTGATGGTAACAACCTGCGCAACCATTATTTTAAGTAGGAGAGTTCTATATTATTTGATCAATAACTCAAAAATGTGCGGCGTCAAAATTCTTACCTCTCCATGGTGATTTGTGGGGATCCCACCCATGTTATAATGAACAGTAGGTAAAACAGGGATTGGCTCTTTTGTAACATCGACACCAGCAAAAATAGCAGCAGTTTCAGATATACCAGGGAGTCTCTCCTTGAGAACCTCAGGAGGCAAGTGATTTAAGTGAAGATAGATGTGATCTTTCAAGGGTCCTGTTGGGAGACAAGGGTAACTCGTCACATCATGTTTTAACGACAACAATCAATCCAAAGAACTCCCAGAGCTACTGCATCCTTTTGTCCATTAGATTTTTATTCATTTCTCTGAGCTACCAAGTACCAACAATACATATGTAACACCAATTCTGAAAAACAACCATCCAAAATTGTGTATTGTGTATCATTTACTTTACATTATATAAAGGTAAACATTTAAGCTTACTCGAGGCAAATGCTAACTAAGCCATTCACAAGATTAATTAATCATACTAAGATAAGCATGATTTAACAAGATACAGAATTCTCATGAGTAGAGATTCGAAACTCAGAGAAACCACCACCAAGTTCTGGAGGCACTGGGGAATAAGCTTATGTGGAAGTAAATTTCTCCTTTCATTGATAAATCAAAATAAGTTCTTAGCAGGAAGTAAAAAGTCTGCATATAACAGGTTTAAAAGAGGGGAAAACAAGTATCAAAAAGTCCATCCAAGTGCAAAAGAACTGGGAATTTACTGATTATTCCAATTGAAAAGAAAGAGAATAATATAATCCTAGTTCTCAGGATTTCTATGTTTTAAAAGGCTCTCTGCTCTTTTCTGTTTTCTCCCAAAACAACCTACACCAGACATGTGGAAGTGACTCATACCAAAATTTAGCTTTAGATAAATCATATTTTACTGTACAACAAAGACTGAATGCAACCATACCTACACCACGTCCTTCTCTGATCTCCATCGTCATAGATCTCGAAACAACATCTCTTGATGCAAGATCCTTAGCTGTTGGGGCATATCGTTCCATGAATCTTTCACCTTCACTATTCCTAAGAATACCACCTTCACCTCTAGACCCTGAACATGAAGAAACATTGGAAATGAATGCATGTCAACAAGAAATGAAAGAGGAATAGGTTTATATTAAGATTGAACCAAGATAGATAGCACACACCTTCAGTAATGAGACAACCTGCACCATATATACCCGTTGGATGGAACTGGATGAACTCCAGATCCTGTAAAAAGGAAGTCGTAGAATTAATAGTTGGAAACATGGCATTTGTTTATATTACAATTTACATGCTTTGAAAATAGATTCACCATCCCCAATACTCATTTGAAGAAAGAAATAGTAAACAATAAACACACCTCAAGAGGCAGCCCAGCTCGAGCAACCATAGCATTTCCATCTCCGGTGCAAGTGTGAGCAGAGGTAGCAGAGAAGTATGCCCTACCATAACCCTGGCATAAGCAGCAAAAGAATAAGTAGCTTTTCAGGTGATAAAAACCAAAAGAAGCACTTTACATGCAGTGTTCAAGTCTAAAATATGCTTCAAGAATCAATGGTTACCCCTGTAGCTAGAATTGTTGAGGCAGCACGGAACCTATGTAATGTCCCATCCTCCATATTCAAGGCAATTACACCTTGGCAGCTACCTGATATCAGAAAACAAAAAATGACTAACAGATTTACATGTGCGCCATGTTTATCCATTTGCAGGTGCACAACAAAAGGTCAAAAGTTTTTTTTTCCTGTTCAATAAGTTTAAGTATATTAGTGACATGTATTCAAATAGATATTACTCCACCTTTCAAGCATCTGTTCTGTGTTCCCAGAATATTTTTGCATTATAAAGGACCACATTTAAATGTAAATAATAGAATAACAGTGTGTTGAATTTGTAGATTATGTTCTTAACTTAGCAAATTTCAGTTTAACCTAATGCATTTTTGGTCTTTCTCCCCATTTTACTTATATGCAGATACACTTTTCCTGGACAAACATTTTACAGACTACGTGATTCATAGAATGAATTACTTAGAATAATTTTATCACAAGATTTAGATAGAGATCCAATAATCTTCCTGTGGGGAGAAAAAAAAAAAAAGGAACATTACTATTAAAAAATGATCGACAGACTCCCAATGTACTTGGAAGGAAGTTAGGAAACCATACCATCTTTACCCATAAGTAAATCCAAGGCAAAGTATTCCACAAAAAATTGTGTATTGTGTTTCATAGCCTGGCCATAAAGTGCATGCAACAAAGCATGCCCAGTTCGATCTGCAGCACATGCACAACGATATGCTTGTCCACCTACAAGAAATAGAGGTTGTACGAATCAAATAAGTCACGTTGAAATCCAATACTATTTTTCCAATGAGAAACATCTTGATACCTTTTCCAAAGTTTAGGCTTTGACCACCAAATGCACGTTGATAAATCTTCCCATCTTCAGTCCTGGAGAATGGTAGCCCATAATTTTCAAGCTCTATAACTGCTTTTGGTGCTTCCCTACACATGTACTGAATGGCATCCTGATCACCTGTAGGGAACATAATGCCAGTTGTAACAGATACTTTCGCCCCTTTTTTACTTACCTTGGGTCCTCTACTTAGATATACAAGGAATTGTGGTAAAGACTGGTGAGTAAATAAAAGAACGATAACTACTGGAATTCTACAACAAATAGAAGTACAAATATGTGAAGGCCTAATTTTGTGGGTGTTGAAGATAGTATTTTAAAGATATATATGTGGCTATATCTAACACCTTCTGCTTCTAAATTAAGTGGTTCAATGTAGTATTATGTAAATTTCATGAGTTCAAGTCTCGTCACTGCCCATTTAAATAAATTGTGCATGTATTAGCATGTTGAAGACAATACTTAAATAATACATATGTGGTCCAATATAACGGCTTTTAAATAAAGTGGTTCAACAGTGAAAATTCAACTTTTTTCTCAAGAGTAAGCAAAGACAAAAAGCATAAAATCTTATTGAAGTGTACAGTTGTCAACAGCTCAGCCACGTTGGACATATGTACAGACCCAGATCAAAAGTCAATAAAATCATTGATACCTGACCAGAATTTTAATAGTTTGAGTGCATATGAAAGTGCAAGTAACATTGAAATCAAGAAAGAACGGCAAGTTTCAATGTGTAAACTTGTACAATGTAAATGCATATACAACGAAATTACTAATTGTGTCCATAGACATACAAATATACATATCATGTAATTCACCTTCAATTGGACAGGAATCTAGAGTAACTTCAATCTGCCTATATTACCCAATAGGATCCATGTACTTTGAGATCTTCATAATCTAATTCCAATTCAGAGTGACTCAGATCATAATCTAGCCCATGTCCATGCTACCCAATGTTTAGTAGTTTAAAAAAATAAAAATAAATAAATAAATATTGAAAAGTAAAAATTGATTTCAAAGACAACTAGAAGAAAGCTTTTGCCTTAGAACCGCAAAAGGAAGACAAATCATATTTCAGAAGCACTTACCTAGCCAATCACTTCCTTTGACTGTATCATACATGTGCCACCTCCAATCATCTTCAGTCATATTTCCTAATGCAGCATTTATTCCACCCTACATTAGAATTTACAGAGATGGGGTTAGACTCATATTGTACATTGGACTAACATTTTTGTCTTGCATTGGACATTAGATAACAGAACTTCGTCGAGTTAATAAACAAGGACTTATAAGTAATAACCAAACATTGGAACCCCTCAAATACATAATAGAATGAGAATTAGAGAGACAAACAATGGTCGGTACATTTCAAGCCACCCAAAAACAGAGAAAAAGTTAAAAAGTTGATTTCTACTACTAATGGGAATGGTAAAAGGTGGTCGTCTTTGCTAGAAATAAGTTCTTTGAATATGTAGTGATGGCAAAATCTGAAAAATTGCACCTGGGAAATTACTCAAAAATTTGAAATTAGATCGTTGATTTCTACAACAAGATAACAATGCTAAAAATTGGTATTATCTATGGATAAAAAACATGGAAAAGTGAAAATACTCTAGAGACGGTGTAAATAGAACATGTTTCAATTATTTACGATCTCGAACAAACTGACTATACAAAAATGATAAAACAAAGTAAAGCAAATATTCCTTTCCTTTTTCTTTTCTGTCAACTAACAAAATTATTCCACAAGCCTCAGAAAATGTAAAGCAATGCCACGAAGACAATAAATAACCACTTAATGATAGCATCCAACCAGATAGGAAAATAGAAACAAAAGTGAATCATAATCTATGGATCAATATGGAAGTGTAGGAATAATAAGAAACCAAAATTTACATGACTAATGCTACTTGTACATAGGGAGTTACATAATGGCTTATATAAGATGAAGTGTCAAAAAGAGTGAGTTTTTTTTTTTTTTTTTGGGTTCAAGAAATTCTGACGTAATTGGTAATCATATCTCATCACCTCATGTATACGTAAATCATTATGTACATGTAGTAACATCCAATTCTATATAAATAGATATAAAAACAATAATCCTTCAAGACTTTTAGCAGTAGAAATACATAACAAAATTTGCCAAGTGAAACATTTGCAAACGATTTAAAAATAAGGCATGTATCCCCAAGATAAAATCTTAACTGAAATAGGAAACACTAGTTGTGTACAAAGAACTAGAATTACCGCACCTGAGCTGCAACAGTGTGGGACCGAGTAGGAAAGAGTTTGGTAATGCAAGCTGTATTGAATCCATGCTCGGACAACCCAATTGCCGCTCTCAGGCCGGCACCGCCTGCACCCACCACAACAGCATCATAGGTATGATCCACCAGTGTGTATGATGACCCTCCAACATTCTGTTCATAACAAACAAATAAATTCCAAGTAAGAATGAAATAAATAAACATATTCTACTTCAAACCAATATTACATCACAATCTACAAGCAAGTATTAAAAAATGACAACAGTAAACAAACTAGTTAGCTTACAGAAAACCCAAATCCACAAAAGACTCAAATCACAACATTAGAACAGAAACAAGTCGAAGGACCCAAGATTCATATCCATTTTCGCAAAAAGAAAAAAAAAATCAACTTCAATAGACAAGTAAGCTGATTATAAGTTAAAATTGAAAATGGGGGCATCTTACGGATTGAGTTGAAAAGAGACGGCGGAGGGACTCGCCGTCGGTAGATTTCTTCGATGGAATGCGGAGGCCACGCGACACGCACCGCCACATCTCTGGACACTTCTGCGTAATGTATATAAGAGGGTGTATATGTATGTAAATATCGATTGCGTATTCTGTGTTTGTTGGTTATGCGAGAGCATAAAAGGGAAATGGGCATAGAAATGGGCGATACAGTTGCCACAGAATTGTCAAAATTTATTTCTTTGCAAATATATTAAAATTTTCATTCTCATATTTTTATTCATTTTTAATCGTACATTTTTTTAATAAAATAATATTTTCTATCATATCAATAATTTTTTTTTTGAACAACACGTTCTCCATCGATTTACTATTTTAAAATACATTATTCCAAAAAAATATGTCTCAAACACATAAATGTCATTTGTGCTTTTATTGTAAATTTATATAAAGTTTGTTATTTTATTTATTTAAAGTTTTTTAACCCTTGTTTGATTCTCATTTTTTAAAAATATATTTATTTCTCTTTTCGTTTTAATCACACATTTTTTAATAAAATAATATTACATGTAAATTCAAAAATTTCCTTTTTAATCACACATTTTCCATTAATTTACTATTTCAAAATACATTATATTGAAAAAATGGACTCAAACTAGCTCTAAATGAACCACTAATTAATTTATAAATCTTTACTTTTTAATTTATGAAAGTATTTAATGCTTATAGCATTTTTTTAATTTCAAACATGTAGTTCCTAATTTAACCACTATTTGGTAAGAATTAAAATCAGATTTTGATAAAAATTGATGAAAAGCCCGTTTGATGTCAATTCTTTGCCAAAAAAAAAAATAATACATTTTTGATAGTGATTTAATGAAGAATGCGGGTTTAAAAGATAAGGAAAAATTTTAGGTTTACGTGTAATATTATTTTATCGAAAAATGTGTGGTTGAAGAGAAGAAAATATATTTTGAAAAGAAATGTGTGATTAAAAAATTGTGGGTCCTATGAAATATGTGGTTAAAATTAATTGTTAACTTTAATTTTAACTTTGATTTTGACTTTGATAAAAAATTTAATTTTAATTTCTACGTAGCATGAGTTTAAGCAATTCAAATACAAGGTATACATATATGTCCTATGACATGATTTTTTCGTCCTTTTGGTACATAGAATATTTTACGAATTTGGTATATTGTGAAATTTCTTAGGAATGACAAAATAATCCCGTCCTATCTCGTTGGGGGTTGAGATGAGATGGAAAATATGTTCTTCGCCTGAATCCACCATGAATCATATTTTCTAATATTTTTAAGTTTTAAATTTAAATTGTATTTTAAAAATAAAAATAATTTTAAATAGATAAATAATATAAGGAAATGACACAGTCAATTAAGCACCGCAGTGGATAGGGATGTCAGTTTGACTCATCGGCTTGGGCCATCCGGACTTGGCCTGAAAAAAGCTCGAGGCTTGGTGGAACCGAGCCGAAGCTCAGGCCGAGTCCCACTTTGAGAATCGAGCCTAGCCAAGCCGGCCTGTATCAAATTTTTTTTTTTTAAAAAAGAAAAATTTGAAATGGAAAGGGGAAAAGAGGCAGCTATATGTCTTTACGTTATATATAAAAAAATTCGGACCGGTCCGAGCGTCAAAATTTTTTTTCGAGCCTTTGCACGACTCCACTCGGGCCAAAAAAAGCTCAAACCCATTTCGCTCGAGTCGAGCCACGAGCTGAAATTAACCTTTGCACGGCTCGACTCGAGCCAAAAAAAAGCTCAAACTCATTTTGCTCGAGCCGAGCTAGAGCTTTGCGTTTCAGCTTGTGGCTCGGCTCGTTGCCACCCATAGCGGTGGACCACCGAGTCTCCTTGCAATCCTTGGTATTTTGTGGAGACAGTACATATTTAATTAATTAGATCAACTTTATATATATTAAATCTTATCTAGAAATTGATCTTATTAAAATCATCATAATTTACTTGTGTCGTCTCTCGTCTTCTCTCAGTATAGAACTCTATTCACCCTTCTATAGCGCCATATTTTTTAAGTTGGTTTGGAATAAACAATTATAAAGTTCTACCCTTATAAAACTCACATTCATTACATTTGTTATGTGAGAAAAAGTACTTTATAATATTGTAATCTACTATACATATGCACGTACTTCTTAGGGTCCATTTGGCATAACTTTTCAAAAGTTAAAAGGAGTTTTTGAAATTCAAAAGTTGATTTTTGACCTATTTGGTTAATTTCATAGAAATTTTTCGTCTAGTTAGAAGAGGTTTTAAAGAAAATTGGTCAAATGTAGCCCTCTAAAACCATTTCAATAGAAAGTGCTTTTAAAAATTAGCTTTCAAACAAAAATTAATATAATTTCATCCAAAAGCTTTCTAAAAAAAAGCAAAAGTAAAAGCAAAAATCATATCAAATGGAACTTTATTAGATTATGGACAAGGTAATCATGATTTTGCTATCCAACTTTTCAAATATTATTATAATTCACATGCGCAACTATTCTATGTTGAATTATGCAATTAACATATTAAAAATAAATAACAATTGAAAATTGCTGACGTAGAAAACCCATGATTGGGAAAAAACTTCGGGCCCAAACCAGTAAAAATCCACTATAAACAAATCAACTTACAATACTGTAAGACTTGACTAACTTTAGTACTTAACGATTTGATAATGTAATCACCAAAATCCTTTGAATTGCGTGCTCCTGCATCAATCATCAACCTTTTGAATTCGTCTATCTTTTGTGAATCAATAAGAACTCATTGTTCTCCAACAACCGGAACTTCGCTCACCTTCCTTGATCTTCCAAATTCTAACGATATTATGGAAGTATGTGTTTTGGTGTTTACTTTATATGAAGTTGACGTTTTTCAATGCATTGATAAAATCAAAACAATGGTTGAACTATATGAATGATATGTAGGAAGTAATCTCTTGTTTTTTCTCAATGTTCAACACTCATTTTTCGAATGAAAACGTGGGTATACATAATGTAGAGGTTTTGGGTAGTATGGGCAACAAAAACCTTGAAAAACACGAACTAAGTTTTTTTCGAGATACACTGTCGCTTGAGCGACAGGCAAGTGACGGTGTGTCGCTTGAGCAAGGTCTAGGTGGGTGACACAACTTCTGTTTTTACCGCTCGAGCGTTGCTGGACGATAGGCTAGCGAAATTGCGACGACTTTCCTCCTTATTCTATACGTGAACCCTAGGACTTCTAACTCAACTATATAACTTACCACTTGACACTTTGACTTTTAAAAACTATTTTTCAATAATAGTTCTGTCAAAAGATTGAAAACATCTTTAAAACCTAACAAAGAGATACTTTAAAAATGAAATATTCTTTATTTTAAAAGGCCAACTCTTTAACCTGTATTCTAAGAGACTCTTCAAATTTACATTTTAAAATAGAGAGTGATTTTGTTCTTTAAATTTGGAGAGTGAAATTAAGATAATTAAGATTTTAAAACAGGTTAAGTGAATGTTGCCCTTGGTTGGCATAATTAAGATTTAGCAACTTTTTTTAAATAGACGTTGTTAATGTTGCACTTTGCAACGTTTATTAAGTGTTGTCAAAAAATTTATTTATTTCAACATTTAGTTGGTATTGCTAAAAAGTCATTCTATAGCAATGTTTACTGACCGTTGTTGATACTTATATATATATATAATCTTGACGTTGCGAAAGCGTTCTATTTTTCAACGTATTAGAAACATTGCAAAAAGGTAAATTTATATCAAAGTTTCTTAAACGTTTTTAATATGATTTTATAAACTAGCTTTTCGTAACATTTTTTAAGTGTTTCTAGATAAAAAAATTTTTAATTAAAATGGAAAAACCAGGATTGAAAACCTATTTGAAGCCTTTCCTCCCCGCCTTCATTTTTGAGCGTCTTATCTCCCGGCTCCATTTCTTGCCAATCCCCATTTATTTTTGTGGGATTTGCTTAAAAAGCCTAGGCAACCATAATGTTTGGTAAAATAGCATATATCAATACTTATTGTTCAAGGAAGGGAAAAAAGACTTGTAATTGGGCGCCCAAAAAACCGTTAGATTCCATCAAGATGGAAGGGAAAAAAGACTTGTAAAAGTAATAGGTGTGGTTACAAGGGACATAATCGTCTGACTTGCAAAAGTGCTAGACTAGTAGGTGTGGTTTTTTTTTTTCTTTTGTATGCAACTCACATCTTCAAACCTCTTATTGCCATGTTGGTAAAAGAATAATCTAAAATTGCACAATCTTGTGCGAACATAGTAGGATGCGTCTCCATTCGTGCCCTCATCAAGCACAATGCTATGTCAATGTGCTGCAAATGTATACAACTATTAAGAATAAAATGAAGTATGAGCAAAATATAGATGCTATGTCATTGTGCTGCAAATGTATACAATTATTAAGAATGAAATGAAGTAGGAGCAAAATATAGAATGTTAAAAAGATTACATCACTACTGAGCCATCCATGTTGCTTCTGAATATCTTCAAAAAAAGTTTTGGCTTTGTGAACAATATCATTTCCACGTGTTCACTGTATGAAACTAATAACATAAGAACATATATGTTGTAACTTCACAAAAATAATTACATTAAGAACTGTTACTTGTCAGGTGCATTAACTAACCAATTCTCTAAGTCATCTGCCTTATCCGGATCAAGCTCTCGAAATGGGTCAAATGCGTTGACATTGTCAAGCTTCATTCTTTTCTTTGGATTTGTAAAAGGAGATCGAAGAACGAATGACCTTCTTAAATTTTCATCCATCGTCCATTCTAACTTGAGTCATCAGACTCATCTTCTACCACTATAGGGACAAACTCCATGTGAGTTTGATCATTATTCAATGTGTATGTTACTTGTCTTTGCTCATTTCCCACTTTTATAGGAATTGGACCCTCATTCACATTGGCGGCTTGTTTTGGTTCATTTCCATCTATAGGAACTGGTTCATTTACCAACAAGTCATCACATACTTGTCTTTGCTCTTTGCCATCTTCATTCTCATCATTTTTCACTTCTAAAGGAATTGGATCCTTATTTACATCAACACCGTTCCTCTCCAGTATTCATAAATCCGCCAAGGATGAGAGTGATATAAGTAAGGCGTCGACGGGTTAGAATTTTTAATCCACTGCACAACAGATGATACCTTCTCATCAATTTGTGTACACAGAGATGCAACATAATGAAACTTTCAATCTATGTAAGAACGCGCATCTCATCTATTCGCCTTTCATTTTTCCTATCTAAAGTCTCTACTATCTGTACTAATTACATCCTTAATTCATTACCGAACTCATCTCTGGATGGATAAAGAAATGAATATGATGTAGATGGTCCCGAATGAAATGTATGAGCATTTGTAGAAATAGGCAGCCTACGAAAGGAAGATGGATCTCGAGGAGATGTAGAGGCATTAGGAGTCTGACAAGTTTGCTGAGGAAAGTCAGCATGAATGGACGAACCCACTCCATTTACATTATCCACAAAGTTATCAACTATTGGATCCTCTACTTCATCAATGAATGGATGAATTTCCATCAAATATGCTTTAGAAGCCTCTAACATAGGCTTGAGTGTGCAACGAACAACAATCTATATAAAAAATGAGAGGTACACTTAGATTTCAAAAAGTACATAATATATTTTAATCTACATTTAAAATATACTTACATTTGGTTCCTCTATACTTACAAAAATATCCTTGGATTGGGCATTTCAGAAGAATTCCTTCTACATATCCTTGGGAGGTTAGCCTCCTCTACATTGTTAGCATATCTTCGTCCGATAGATGGTATGGCTTCATAAGCCCAAATCTCCATAAGATTTACAATATTACAATCTAAATAGAATGAATAATACATTGTCATTTAAAAGTATTACCTGCAATGCGAGTGGAAATCCATAAACTGAATATGGATATTTCTTATTATTTACCGAGTATGACTTTACCAAGAACCTTCAATATCTCATGAATGCATCGATTGTGCGGGCAAAAGCCTTTCTCCCCCAAGGATAACTATTAAAAGTCTCTAAGTTATCAACTATTGACAAGTGTTCTAAATTTATATATGTGTAGTTTTCTTTAGACAGTAATACCATTTCCAAAATATATATAAACCCAATCTTGTACTTGTCTTTCATGCATACCTTGCTATTTTCAATAGCTTCCTTCAAATTGTAAACAATTATGCCTTTTTTTACACTTTTTAGAGTGTTTCTTCACCAATCTATCATTATTTACAATATAAGGCTCCAATGAAGGCTCCTCACTAGCTCTCAACCCCATTATCAATGTGAACTCGTATAATGAAAATCTTGTTGACTATCACCAATTGAAAACCATATCTCATTTTGGTTTTTGGTCACAATCATCCTCATTACAAGCTGTTGAATTAGTTGGGCTAAAAAAGGTGTACGCTTCATATGATATATTTGTCCAAAGCAAGATTCCATGAGCATTTTTTGGTAAACATCATCTAACATCTCTTGAACATAGTCAAATTTCTGAAAGGAGAACTTCTATGAAGGTCTACCTTTAATTTTATCTTCAACGGGAATCACGAACTCAAATGAGTGTTCCATTTCTACATCAATGAACAAATATGAAAAATTTACATTAATGTTAAGTGATATTTAGTACAATTCATTTTCAAAAATAGATAAATGGCAAGGTGACATTTTTCAGAATTCCATAAATGACAAGATGCCATATTCAGAACTAGATAAACTTCATAATGCCATACTGCAAGATTCGGTAAATAACATATCAATTATCACAAGCTCAACCAAGTACATGCAATTGTCATCATGTAAAACATGCAAAAACAAAGTACAAAGTTTTTAGGCATTACAAACTTAAAAGTTGAAGAATAGATCATTCTGCTCAACACAAAAACAAAATAGAAATATTCAATCTCTTCTTGTTTGTAAATATCCGACACTAGCTAGTGCATACCCATTAAAACCTTCGTCTACAAGCACTATGACAGCCAACACCAACTCAATATCTTCATTCCCATAAACTACCATCCTTATATGAACATTTTCAGCTATGCCAAGTTACCTACCACGATGATTTGTTTTGAACTTTTTATTTTCTTTTCTTCTTTGCTCTTACTTCTTCTCCCTTCTTCCCATTTCCTATATGTCTATATTTATTTCAAGTTGAACTATCGGTACAATTCTTGCAACACTAATTTCTTTAAATTTTTCTGCATAAAACCGTAGCAAAAGTGAACAATTGAGGAAACATTCATACACGAGGATAACCCATTATGAAATTAGTTTTTAGAAGTGATTGTTCACGAGTTCCAGTTCTGTAAATCTTGGGAAATGGATGAAACCTCCGTAACAAATTCCTCCTTTCGCTCAATTGTGACTACGAGTTGACACGGTCCCCAGCCCCTTTTCTCCATCATTCTCATTCGAATCTTCCCATCAACCGATTTGAAGCTCGATAGCATCATCGTACTTATAACACAGTGAGTTAGAGAGAGAGAGAGAGATGACTTGGGGAAAGAAATGCGGAGAAGAATCAAAAGGACAGGACAAAGGTAATTGATTTTGAATGGTAGAAGGGTTTGGAGATGACAAAACCACGAAGAGAAAATATGAACCCATGGGTTGGGGATCGCAAGAAAGAAGAAATGTATTAGATTTAGGGTTTTGGGAATTCAGTTGATTTGAGAAAAGGAGAAATTACGTTTGGTTGAATAAGGGTATATTAGGTAGTTCATAAATTATGATTTAAAATGTTTATTTTAAAAATATTATTTTGGTCAAAGGTCAAAATCCCAAAGTGTATTATGAAAGATGCTATTTGACCCAATTACCACTTTCGAAAACTTGCATTTCATCTGCCACTACCTAATAATTCAACATTTGTGCTGTGTTTTCCCCGTGTTCCATCTCCTTTCAGCTATTTATACTCTGCCCGTCGGTTGGGACATTTTTGTTAAAGCAAGTTAAATCAAGTTCAAAGCCATTTCAAAGTTTTTGCGTGGCCTTTCTCTAATTTCAAACTCTATGCATCTCTATCTGATTTCAAAGTCATTTCGAAGTTTGAACAGAAGATATGTAGGTGACATTGTTGTTTGATTTTTGTTATATCCTTCCAGTTTTAATCTTTTCAGTTTTTGTATTTTCTCCCAGTTTTATGAATGTCGATTTAGAGATTCCTCATTCCTATAAATAATTGTTTGATTTAGGGATTCCTCATTCCAATTTTATGAGTTTCGATGAATTAATATAGCTTTATTTTTTATACACATTCTAAGTTAATATGATTCCGTATAAGTTAAATTAGAAGTTTTAATATAGTTTTTGTATGATGTATTTAGTGGTCACATCTGTAGCGATCGAGAAATTTTAAATAATATAAAATTAGTTTTTCTTGAAAATCGTGTCGCTAAACTTTAACCCCGATTTTAAAATGAAAACGTGTTCGTCTAGCCGTTAAGAAACGAATTTAAGTCTTTTACGTCGAGACCAATCTCGATGAATATTTTTATTA
>CAIGRL010184743.1:0-10294 GCA_903798325.1 Fraxinus xanthoxyloides | reverse complement strand
AAGAAAAATGTGATATACATTTTATGGGGTTCAACGAGGGCTAAATAGGGCGTGAATCGATACATAAACAACAACCCCCATTCTCGATTCGAGACTAGTTTTTTAGCCCTTCCCCTTCCCATCCCCCGATTAAGTAAAAAATTCCCTCTCCCAAATTTATATCGGGATTGAGATTCTCCGCCATATTGTTATTCCTTTCTGAGACTACTAATCGAAATGTCGACTTCATTAGCGTCATAATTAGCCCACGTTTGATGTAGATTAAAGTTAGATCTTTAGTAAATTTTAATAAAAAAAATTATAAAATATATAATTGGAAACTTATATGTCTCCATAAAATACATTGTTAAAATTATTTATAAGCTTTAAATAAAAGACATGCTTAGTCTCTACTTGACAACCTTTAAAATGAGTGTTTTTTAGGAAAATGAGTTTTGGAATATTAATTTTTGGAATATTGATTTGTTAGAAAGTAAAAATAAAATAAAAAATAGGGTTGGACAAAACTCTCAAATCGAGCGGTTTTTCATAAATCAAATACCCAAACGGGTATTTGAATCGAAAACCTATGTGTTAATTGAGTTTTCAGTTCTAGACCAAAAATCGAATAAGAACCAAAGTTAAATAAATTTTTTTATATTGAATTAATGAAATTTTTTTAATTTTTTTCTAAACAAATTAGCAAATTAACTAATTTAGTGATTAATGCTACAACTCTCAAGCCAAGTTCATGCATAACTAGCACAACCAAACCCAATTTCTAAATTCAATTGTTTGTTTTAATTTTTTTGGCTCGATTATTAATTTCATTGTTAGCCTAAGATTTATGTCTTTTTAAATTTTTATCATTCCATTTCAAATTTCACTCTTTCATTCGATAAGCATGGGTTCACTAACCCCAAATCATTTGATCCAATCGAAGCCGCCGACTGTCAAGTCCAACTTCTCCTCTCCAACTACCCATCGAAATTATGAATGAACATGTCATTAGTTGTATTTATGTAATATTGCTGTAAATGTGAAAAAAATTAATTATGGTATGAAATCGAACGGAATTGAACCCAAACGGTTCTATAATTATATTTGGACCTGACAGTTCCATTTATTAAATACCCGAAAATTTTGGTTCGGTTCGATTCTGAAGAGAACCGAACCAAACCCTGTCGCCCTAAGAAAAAAATTTGGGTTGACGTGCAAAATTTTTTATTATAAGAATGTATAGTTGAAAACAAATTTGAGAAAAAAAAAGAGTTCTATTTTAATGATTGTCAAACATAGGCTTCCTTGTTTGCTAGGGATTAAAATCAAATTTTTAATAGATTTTGATAAAAGTTGATGAAATGTGCAGTTAAAAAGTTGTGCAGCACATAAAATATATTGTTAGTATTAATGATTAATTTTGATTTATATTAAAATTTAGATTTCAATTCCTTTAAAAAATGGCTTAGTCCTTGTTTGATGGCCTTTAAAATAAATAAAACACAGTTTTGAAAGGTAATTTTTTCAAGAATTTTTTGTTAAAAGTAAGAAAAGAATATTAAATTTGTGTGCAAAATATGTTATTTTTTGTGGTTGTGCAGTTAAAAATGAGTATATAGATTTTTTTTTAAATAATCTTTGTCAAACGGGGCTTAGTTTGAAAGGGTAGAATTGTATATTTGAACCTGAGAGTGCCATCATGTTTTCTTGGGCATTGCAACAAATACAGAATAGAAGCATTTCTTGGGCGTTGCAAGAAATACAGAATAGAGATAAACCACAATTTGGAACTTTGCCACCAATTCTTCTTTCTATCCTGCTCCTCTGCTATGGAGAACAAAGCCCAGCAATCATCAGGTCGGTACAGACGAATTCAATTTCAATATGTATTCGGTTCTATTAATCAGTATTGCGTTTTATTTATTTCCTCAATCATGTTTGTTATTAGTTAACCCGTGCTTATTGCTGTAAGTAGGGTTTTTGATATTTGAGTTTGGAAAAAAAAATTGTACTAATTTTGATATAAGGTTTTTGGAAATTCGATCTCCATTTTCCGCTTGATGTACACCTTGGGCAAATGAAAAATTTTCTTGTTATATTGTGTTTCTCGGTACACAATGGCACATCAGTGGTCATTTTTTACTGGAATGTTTAGTTCTCTATGTAAGCGGATTGTTTCATCTCCATGGAGAAAGAATCAGGTGCAGAGGTTGGGCAAATATCTGGCTCTTCGAGGGGTATAAAACCTCCAAAAATCGAATACAAAATTTAGTGTCTTGTTTTTATCCATCACTAGTTTTATTTATAAATGGTTTAGACAGAGCATCATTTATTTTCTTCTTAAGATGATGAAAAAAGCCCAAGCACACTGAACCATTTTTGATCAAGCACAACCTGGGTGCTGGAACTAGGTCATCATTTACATTCTACTCAGGAAGATTAGTTTTCTCCTGATGATGATATCTAGTCTTCTTTTTCAGTGGCGGAATGTGTTATTCGGTAGCCTCAACTTATATGCGTAGCACACCCTTTATATGATCTCAACTGGCCCACAAGATCCATCCAAAGGCTTCGAGTTTCCTCACACTGCCGTTTTAACACATCGATTGTGTTGCTAACTCAAATAAACAAGATTTCCAACATCAAATCATAAATTATCTTCTGTCTCTTGTGGGCTGGTTGGATGTTCTCCTTCACTTCTCTCAGAACTTGATGACACATAAGTAGCTCCTGCACAACATCTTCAACCTGTGCATTACCTGGAATACGAGTTAACAATCTTGGAGGAAACCTTGAACAATTCCAAAGAGTGCCATTTTACCATTGATGCCAACTACTTTTAATGTGTTATGACAGTATTTGGTCTGAGACAACCATTCCAACTACTCCTTAGGCCTTGAGCGAGTGCAACATCTCAAATAGTGTCAGTCCTTGAGCTCATGATTTGAGAATCTTTGGGCACGCCAGTCCTAGAAAAAATTACCCCTTGTTCGTACTGCAGCTTCCCTAGTTCACTGCATATTTTTTCAAATTTTTCTGTAATTTTAACAACTTAGGATTGCCAGTTCACTTTTAAGTGCATCACTATTTAGACTTTTGAACCGACAATGACCCACCCAGTTGAACAATTAACTCAATGACTGCGTCGGGTAAGATATGAAGCTTTCAAATAATTCTTTAAAAAGAATCCGGGAGAGAGAGTTACTGTAGTTGTAATCACGTTGAGCTTTATTTTCAAAAATGTTTCTTGTGCAAGTTGGCTCCGATTATAAGCATTTCTTTTCCAACTTAACAGTGAGTGGGGATGTTATTTTTCCACTGTTTTGGATAAATTTCGTATAATAACCCGGAAATCCTCTCCAAGCTTATGTACTTTTTGGGTTCGTCCAAGAGGTCATTGCTTCAACAATTTTTGAATTTTTTGTTTCACATCACGAGAGTATTTAACTGTCATTTGCCGAAATTGCATTTTGCAAGCTTCAACTTGTTAGCTCCCAAGGTGGTAAAAACTGTCTTTAGACGCTATAATGTGCTGATATTCCTTGCATGCATCATCCATGAGTGCTTGGAAAAGTTGAAGGAACGTTAAGGAGATCGAGTGGAATTACCTACGATTCTTAGAGAACTTGATGTGTTGATAAGGCCATTTTGCCACATCTTTTGGGTGCATTCTCAGTTGGTGATATCTTGATCGAAGGTCTATTTTGTGGAAATTTTGAAATCCAACTAGTTCATCCAAGGGTTTATCTGTTTGAAAGACCCTCAATCCCATACCTACAACCAAATCATCTATATTCCAGAAGGTTCACAAGTGTAATAGGATATAGTAAGGAATTACCTATAAAGAGAAGGGAAAATAACAGGGAAGACTGGCAAAATATTGGGAAGGACCTAGGGGAGAGTATTGGGTCTCCCTAATACCCAACCATCTTTCATTATTTAGCAAAATAGAGATACAGAGGTTTACATAGTTGCTGTAATTCTCATCTATAAGAGTTTCTTCATTACAGGACTAGTTACATTTTACAGAAATACAATTATACTTTCCAAGTGACTCCTTGTGTTCTGGTTTCTATCATCATTTCTGCAATTGATTCTGTGATTGAGCAGCAATGCCAACAGGATCCTAACGTGGTTATACGAACTGGAAATTTATTCGTCACTGTAATTTTGTTTATGCTCGATATTGATGCTTTTCCACCATGACCCATCTTGTTTTTATACGAAGAACACTGGCTTTGTGTTTGATCAAATCATTACTGAAGCCAACGTTTCCTTTGCAGGCCTTTCAATTTCCTCTTTTAGAAGAGAGGATATGAGTAAGGTCTCACAATACTTGGTCGGCTGGTCCATCCCTCGGTAGTGAGGGACTGTGGCGATATAGCTTTCTCATGGTAGTAATCTCGTGCTTTCCCTCTATTGAATTGGTTGGGATATTAAATTGCACCTCTTAGAGCTTGCTTTGTTGATGCCATCATTTGCAAGAATATGCTTACTTGCATTCTGGTAAATCTGGCTATTTGTGAAGCATAATAACTAGTCCAGTCTTTCCCATTTGGGAGCTAACAAAATTATAAGTGCTACACGTATCGAATACCGCCACAATTATGCATCACTGTCTAACTGAAAAGAAGAGGGCAAGGATACTCTAATCATTGACTGGAACAAATCCAATTTGTTCTATTGTCATTTTCACTGTGCTCTGGAAACCAACTTCACCATCTCAAGTAAGAAGATATTCAATGGATTGGATTGTTGATGCTGGTCATAATTGGATTCCATTTAGCCAGTGAAGGTATGGAGAAGGTCTCCCTGATTCCCGTCTCTTGCAGTTGCTTTCCAATGTGTTCTTTTCTCTCGAAGCACTTGTGCAATCATCAGCTCCGTGAATTGGTATAAGAGTTCTGCTGTTGTTTGCCACTCCAACATTTATCCACTTGTTCCAGATGTTTCTCAAGCTGCTCAATGTGTGGATCTTGTACCAAATGTTAAGTTAGAATAGAAAAGTTAGAATAGGAGATTACTAAAATATTTCTTTCTAGCTTATATCCTAATCTAGTTAGAAATCAATATTTTTCCTTTTAGTAATAGGATTTTACATTTGTTCCTTTTTTCCTTTCCTTCTATTGATAGGATTGTACTCTTGTATATAAGATTCACTGAGTATGTAATAAATCATTCAGCCTCAATACCTAGTTGTTACCCTCTCATTTTAAAGAATTAAGTCGGATCTTTGAATAAACCTCTAGCTTTTCAAGGGTGTAGAACCTCCTATAATTAAATGTTCAGTTTGAAATAATCACAATCCCTTTTTTATTCAGCGCAAGGTTTTATATACAAATAAATGAGAGCGTTACTGTCACGTGCTTCACATAGCCTATTTTGTCTTGCTAAAGTAATGGAACAACCCAAAGTCATAGATCGACCCATAACCACTCATGACGTATTCAAAATACAAAAAATAAACTGAAGAAAACATTGAATAATCAAAACAGCCACGTAACAGGATACATTAAGCCCTTTTTCCATATAAATGTATATAGGGATTTTTGAGGAAGAGAGCTACAGGGATTTATTGACTGATTCTCTTAGTTTTGTCAATGGACAAGGCACAGATGTTTCGCGTGCTATCCGGTTTTCTTAGGAAATCACTTTTGTTCTAGGCGTGTTTGATCATGTCATTAATGCATTTGGGTGCAGCATGGAAAATCATTGACCTTAATTTTCTTCCTTTGGCTTCAACATGTGTAGTTTTCAAGAAGTGGTTTCTGTAAGTTCTATATATTTTAGATTTCAAGAAGCCGTTTTGATATGTTGTATTATTGTACTCCATTTGTAAATTTTCCTTTTGGTACCCATCTATTTATTGTGGGTTATCCATTATATTAGGTAGTAGCCCTCCCAAGAAACCGTGGGAAAGAGCTGTGTCCTCTTCTTGTCCTGCACCTTTTAAACCGACTTCTGCTGGTAGTACGAGTGATGTAGTGGAGGCTTCTGGAACTGCACAACCCGGTGAAGTTGTTTCAACAGGTGATAGGAATACAATTTTAAACAGAAACACAGTTGGGAGACCTGTTCCTACTAGGCCATGGGAACAACAGACTTATGGAAGCACTTACGGAGGTATCCTCAATTTTATCTACAATAGATGGATACTTTTGTTTCGCAGTTGTAAAATTGTCCATAAATTTATTTTTCTCTATAATGGTCTGTCTGAATGCATTTTAAATGCATATGATTGTCTGGAATTTCATGTCCCCCCCCACCCCTAAAAAAATAAATAAATTTACATACAGAGAAAAATACTAAATAGCAAAAAATGTGTTTGTTTACCTCAATTTTGAGAATATTTGGAAAATAGAACTGTGGATCTTTGCTATAGAACTCTTTAAAACACCTATTGAACTTGCTAAAAATCATGTAACTAAGTCATTCATCTTCAAGAATCACTCCAAGATGCCTATCTGTTGTTTGTATTTTAAGTACTTTTTATTTGAATTATTTTTTATGTGCATGTGATTATTCACCAACTATATCGTGTGAACAAGTAAATTATTGGTTAATATTTATAGCCCTGACACGAGAATGGAAGAGTAAATCTTTGAATTGTTTTGAGTAAATTTCAGAAAGAAAAAAATCTCAAATTTTAGGTTTTTCTATATATGATGCAACCTTTCAATTTTGGCAATCAAGCAATATGGGAACTTATCATATCAATTCTATCCCGTCTAGTCAAGTGTGCTATTTAATTGATTACTGACATGCATATGTGGATGTGTACTCATCAAAAATTGATGACAGAGTCCATGCCATGTAAAATATAGAACAATACGAAAATACCTTAAAATAAAAAATAAAAAAATGAAAATTTGAGGTAAAGGAGGGTTCTTGATTTTCCCAACTGTGGAGGGGACTAGTGGGTCATAAGAAAGTCAAGAAAGAGCATCCTCCCATGTTCTTTGAGAAAAGGCTACATCCCTCAAGCACAGTGGCAGAGCAGCAGCTCTCATATTTTGCAGGCGAGTTAGGTGTCAATCAAGTATTCATACATTTCTCTATATGATTTTCAGCAATGTGTATTATGACAAATATGATGAATTTGGCCTTCTTGAAATTAGCAAAACGAGAGATTAACCTTGTTATCCCAATTAGACATGTAATGTTAAGTGTGATAAGCATATGGCATCTTATAATTGGGTGTTTCAATCTTCAGGTACCATTTAGTAAACTGGCAAGGCCCTCCAACCACAAGCCAATGTAGCTTTTGCCCTTTCCTCCAACAAAGATTGGAATATGATTAAAATTTTAGAGATGGGCATGGTTTATGTAGTTTTAGTTAGCCTGTTTAATTCCTTTGGCATAAGACACACACCAACACAAAATGTTTGTATGTGTGTATCTGTTATGATGTCTGATGGAAACTTACCTCTTGGTTCTTTGTTATTCAGGTTATGGGTCTGGCCTGAATTATAATTCTGGTTATGGAACTGGAACGTATGGTTCATCTAGCTTGTATGGTTCGTCTGGCATGTACGGTACATCTGGAGGATTTGGAGGGTCATATGGCAGTGGATTGTATGGCGACAACATGTATAGAGGAGGTTATGGCGGACTTTATGGAGGTGGCGTGAATGGTGGGGGAATGTATAATAGTGGCTTTGGAGGCCCTATGGGAGGTCATGGAATGGGCATGGGCGGTCCGTATTCTGAGCAGGATCCAAATAATCCATATGGTGCTCCATCTTCTCCACCAGGTTTCTGGATTTCATTAATGCGAGTGGTAAGCCAAGACACAGTGTGTCTCTGTTAGCGTCTTATTTGAGCTTAACAAAGAAACAAAAGCTTAGATTGTTTGAAAGACTCGTGTTTGTTCAACCCTTCTATATTATGTTCTGATAACTCTGTTGTCAATTGCAATGGATCCAGATTCTATTTGTCATTTTCAAGTGAATAATAGCTTTTGCCAATTTGCCAGGTTAATTTAGAATTGGGGAATGTTATATTGGAGTGATCCCACGATTGTCCAAAATGTTGCTGTTGATTTGTTAGAGGATTGCAAGCTATTGCCCTACAATGCTAACCAGGTCCTAGCCAAACCAACACTAGGCATGCACAAAAAGAAAGAGCAACTAGAAGAAGATAAGAGGGGATGATAGTTGATAAATATTTATGCATAAACAACCAAATTAAAAAATTCCTTTCCTTTCTCTTTCTTTGGGGAAACTTGGAGAGGGTGTAGTACTAGGAAAGTTATTATCACTGAGAACCAATACTGTAGGTTGGGGTTTTTAGTTTCGTTGTAGGATACCGTTTCTCATTGTGGGAAGAAAACACAGATTGACAGTTTTCAGATTAAGCATGAATGAATTACTTTATGCCTTTCTATCTTTTGAACTTTTTCTTACCTCATTTTCGTTTAAGCCTTCACTTATCTGTGTTACACTCAGTATGTTGTTTTTTTTTTTTTTAATTTATATTTTTTGGTGACACTTGCAGATGCATGGTGTAGTAAATTTCTTTGGCCGGTTTGCAGTCTTGATAGATCAGAATACACAGGCTTTCCATATGTTTATGACTGCCCTTCTTCAGGTGGATTCTCGATTTTTGTTTAATGCCAAAATCCAACTATACATAGAATAGAATCTACAACTTTGTCGTCAGGAACTTGCTAGTCTGTTTTGTGTGCTTACCATGAAATGCATTTATTTGCAGCTGTTTGACCGGTCTGGGTTATTGTATGGAGAGCTTGCTAGATTTGTGCTGAGACTATTAGGAATCAAAACAAAACCCAAGAACGCTCAGTTCCCCAGCGTGGATGGGCTTCCTGGACCTCACCTTCCCCATGCAAGTCAAAACTACATTGAGGGACCCAAGTCTGCACCAAACAGTGAGTGGGATGGTGCATGGGGAAATAATACAAGTAATTGATCTGGCGATATTACGTTCTTTCCTGTCTGCTGGTGGAGTTGATGAATATTGGCAGCAAAATCTTGTGGAAGTTGCGTTGTAACAGGATGCTACCATTGCCTGAACAGAATGATATGCAGCAACTTAAAGATAAATAGCCTACAACTTGACGAGGACTGGAACCTTTGCTGATTAGTGCTCTGCTGATGGTTGTGCTAGTAGCTTTGTAGGGAACCTCCGCCAAACAAAGGGAGCAATAAAAGTGTAATATGATGTGACCTAGAAGTGTCTCTCTTTTCCATCTCCTCCATTTCACCTTGGTGATGCTTGTTAAACATAGTTTTTTCAGTTGTGTCAATTGGTTGGTAGGCAGTGTCTTCTGTAAGAATAATGCAAGTGTACATTGTTTTTGACATCACCCATATTTTCAAAAAATTGACAACGGGGAAAGTTTTTTTTAAAAAAAATAAATAAATTGTCCAATGATATGCTGTCACTTGACACATGTAAACAATGATGTAAAAGATGATGTACGTATGGCATATTGGCATGATTGTTTCTGTAATGGTAATTGAACATTGTATAGTCTATCGGCTGGCTTATACCTCTACATTCTCAGTTCCTACGTCGGCTCTCTGGTCCCTATTACCACTGAGGTGCCAAAGCTCTTGGACCAAACAAGATTTGGTAGGGGTCTTGCTACGCATTAGCCGTTAAATATTTTACTTGCGCGTATTTGTTGATACAGTTTGTTGTGTGGATATAAAAATCGTAAGCTTCTCTTTAACTACCCAATCCTAATGTCAACAGATGTAATGCATACACCAGTGTGACATAGAAGTTGACAAAAAAAAAATGGAATTATTATAGCAAATATTGTCTCTCGCTCAGATTCATCTTATTTGATTTTTATGTAGTTCTTCTCTTTTATACTCTTGTGGTGGATAGATGCCCAAAACCAGCTAACAATACATGAAATTTATCAAGGACCAAGTAGGTTAGAGAATTTTATATTTGGCCCCATGTCCTCATCCTCATCCTTAACAATATAAAAGAGCGAGTTTTTCGTCAGGACATGTGTCGCAATTACCTATCGTCAATCATTACGACATCCTTTCAAATTTTCCCATTTCTTTTCATTTGTCAGTTTTCATTTCATTCCCCAAATCATCGTTCTCAAAATTCGACAATGAAACCGTCGAATCGAAGTAGGCCCCCAAAATCTTTGAGCTTCCCTTTCGCTTCTCAACTGCCGAGAAAAATAGCAACGCCAGAAGTAGAAGAACAATAAGGCACCAAACATTTCAGCCATTGGAGATGATATTCGAAATTTCTGACTTTTGAGCTTTTAATATATTTTTACAGATTGATTTGTGATTTACAAATTTAATATTGTGATTTGTGAATT